>JAVSCE010013266.1:0-208955 GCA_032199065.1 Smutsia gigantea
TAATGCCATTAGGGAAAACATGCTAGCTTTCCCTATATTGCTCTGTAGAAGTATGATCTTTTGTTGAATAAGAGAATTCTGCTGGAGCACCTCCAGCTATTACCCTGGAGCATCACACAGAATCACCCATTAATGAAGGAGCTGTTTCACAGATCAATGCCAGTAAGTTCTTTTAATTCATTAGTAATTCCTTGAAGCTCTGTCAGAGTGTCTCAAGTGAATTTGTGTGCCCCATGTAATGCATTGCTACTTTTAAAGATGCTATAGTAAACAGAAAGGTAGATTGAAACTCGTTTGTTTTTAGAGGTAGTGAACTTACTTAAACTGGAGTCTGTCCTGGGAAATTTGACACTTATGGTTTGTGTTTCTAACTATAGGATACTGGAGGAGAAACAAATATCCGTGAGTGTGGTGAGCTTCTATGAGCACTAAATGGGATGGAAGAGGGAGAGAGAATTTAGAGAGCTTAGATTGCCAGTAAGAAGGAATCAAAATATCTTCTGGAGTGGGTAGAAATCTGTCTTTACTTCAAGTACTTACTGAATGGTTAATGAATATCTGATGGTGTGTTAAGTACTGGGAGTATAGTAGTTGGAAAAAAAATACTGCACCTTAAGGGAGTTCACTTTAGCAAAAATGAGAGATAAATTCGTAATTACAATATCAAGGAATAATACTTCCATGGGTGACAGCAGTTGGACTGTTTTTCACATGGTGCTGTGGGATCACATGGCAAGAGATTTTAACCTCCCTGTCAGTGGTCATGGCAACTTCTATGGGAAACAAGTGTGAAGGGATGCATATACACACAAGGACAGGATGGCCAGTAAAGGAACCACATTTTTAGTGGGGCCAAGTATCTCTTTGGGCACACTGTAATGTGTGATGAGATGCTTATAAGTTCATTTTTCTGACACACTTGACTTTTTAAGGAAACAGTCTTTTAAATTTTGGGGTTTTTTTTTGCTTTTATAGCTTGCAATAGTTTTCTTTAATGATATTCTTAATTATGAAAGGTACTGTTATAGTCATCATTGCCCTCTCATTAAATAATAGAAGATAACTATATTGGTATCCACCCCAAGATCCTGGCACAGAGCTCGTAAGATGTTTGTAATTTCCTAAGTCATAGGACTGCCTGACACAGAGTTTCAAAATCCCTTGGTATTTCCTGGATGATAGGCATGTCTGTGTTCTAATGAGGAGACTCTTGATGGATTCCTCTATGGGAGCCATTCACCAGAAAAACCAAGCCATGACTAGAGGTGAAAGGGGCTGGAGGTGAGAGGGGCTGGAGATTGAATAATTGATCATGCCTACATGATGAAACCTCCATAAAAATCCCTGAAGTATAGGGATTGGAGAGCTTCCAGGTTGGTGAATACATCCACATGCTTGGAGGGTGGTGCACCCCAACTCCATGAGCTTGGGACCCTTCCAGACCTCACCCCATGGATCTCTTCATTTGGCCGTTCATTTGTATCCTTTATCCTACCTTTTATAATATACTGGTCAACATAAATATTTCCCTGAGTTTCAAGATCCATTCTAACAAATCATTGAACCTAAGGAGAGGGTAATGGGAAACACAAAATTTATGGCTGGTCAGTCAGAAGAACAGGTGACAACCTGGACTTGAATTGGCATCTGAAGTGAGGGCAGTCTAGTGGGACTGAGCCCTTAACACGTGGGGTTTGATGCTAGCTCCAGACAGATAGTGTCAGAAGTGAATTGAATTGTAGCACACTCAGCTGGTGTCACAGAATTTCTTGATGTGTGGAAAACCCACACATCTGGTGCCAGAAGTGAAGTGAGGTGTGACCGTAGTGTGAGAGTGGAGGAGAAACAGGAGTTTTCCCCATACATTTTCCAGTCTTTTCCCATCACCCATCAGGGATGGTCCTCTCGCATGTTCGGTGCCAGTAAAGTTCCTCAACTAGGTGAACTAGCTGAGCATACAAAGCCATTGTATAATTATCGTCTAGATTTTATCTGGGCCTTTTATTAGAGTTCTATTTTAAGCATCATTTCATTCTCTTTTATAGCTTCTCTTAATGCCTACAACAAGGAACCTTTGATTTACCACTGCTCTGTGCATATGTGAATGTTCAGAAACACAGGTCAGATGCGAAGCATTATTTAAAAGTGTTCCGTGTACGTTAATGTACAGGAGTAAAGAGTGAGATAGCAGCAGAGATATTACTCAGTGAAGAGAAATTACTTTTATATGAGTAAGTGCAATAAATTCTTAAGATCCTCTACTCCTAAAATGATTAAATAAATGAGTTTCTCAAATCATGAATAGAACATCTTAACTCAGACCATTGCACTGAACTTAAAAAAATAAATAAATTTACTGTAAAAATCCAAAGAGTTAGTGAAGTAAATGCAAATGTTCAACCAGATGGCCCAAAGCATAACTATTATTTTTGTTTTATTTAAATGTTCTTCATCCTTTAAAATGCTACTATATTCCAATACATGTTATAGTAATATCAGAGGTGTTTTATGGAGCATGGAGTATTCCATGTTGCTATTTAAATTTCTACTTGGTTTAACATTAATCCTTTAGCTACATACTACGTAGTCTCCTGGCTGATGTAATGGACTCTCTAGCATCCCCAAAATCGTGGAATCCTGCCATTTCTGTTCTAAATAATTCTCTAGGTCATCCATTTATTTCCTATTTCACCTCTACACCCTTTTTTTATATTTCTCATCTGGATTATGGGAATAATTTCCAGACTGATGGCTATCAGAATACTGAGCAGAGTGGTGATTCAGTTCATCAGATTTGTCTTCATTTGCTGAAGCAAATGAAGAATACCTGTGAAATGTTTTGAAGGAAAGTAATTTACTCCACCATTTCTGTGGTTTCAGTAGGACTAATTTTGCTAAAGAATATGAAAAGATGGAAATAAAATGATAAAAGCCTATTTAAAAATTTTCAAGCCTCATTCTAGGGGCTTTATATGCATCATTTAATCCATACCACAGCCCTCTCAGGTAGGCAGTTACTAACCCTGGTTCACACAGGACGAAACTTGAGCTCTAGGGCACACAGTGAAGTGGTGGAGCATTTTCCCTTTTTCTTCTCCAAAGGGACCTTCTAACACAATGTTTGTGAACATGGGATTTAGAGTCATGCAAACTTGTATTTAAGTCCTGCTCCACTGTTTAGCATGGAAACTTCCACTGATTCAAATATTCAGTAAATGTCCAAGAAACAAACAAGCAAACACACGAAACAAAAAAGTGTGTCTCGTTATTGCTATCATAAGAAAGCATATTTTTATCAACTCTAGAAACATTCCTTGGTAAGGGAGGTTGGCCAGTACAAAGGTGAAGGATGAACACAGGGACACATGGTAGGTGTATGAATAAATGAGTGTCTTAATAAATGTTGGTCTTTGACCTGTGTCCCTTCAGTGTAACATATCTAAATGCAATCACTAAGAAGTGATTTCAGGGAGACACAAAGTCATTGCACATAATACATAACCATGACCATTTAATCCCCACGATCAGAAATCAGCTAGTGATTTTACCTGCTTAAGTACAAAGCTGAGTCTAAATTACTGTTTCTTCTCCTTTATTTCCCTGTCTTCTTTTCACTAGTCACTTTTGTAAGGGACCTTATTTTACTTTCACTTATGCACAGTTCCATCAAATGCTATTTTAACAGTATCGTTATCTTTTACTTAAAAGTTTTTCTTAAAATTTCTTTCTTATTCTTACAAATTAGAGATTAAATTCGTCTTACATATTTTAATTAGATGAATATAAATGCTCAGAATCACAATGTTGCTTGAAACCCTAAAAGGATTGAAAGCAAGTGAGTGCCTAAAATGTCTGTGTTTATGCCCAAACGGACTTGGCCATTGAGATGTTTCCAGTTTCCATTTGGTTGGTGTGAGACAGACCTGAGCTGTTGGCTAGAGAATATGAGATAACTTATTTGCAAATCAGGAAAAACTACAAAGTGGGAGATATGAACATTTGTTATGATTTTCTACATTTTCAGGTTATAAACATTCAATCTTTTTTAAAGTCGAGTCTAGAGCTTGGGTATTGCTCTTGCGCACTGGAAAAGTGTAATGTATTTTCTCCAAAGCATAGATTTCATTTTCCTTTTTGTATCATAATCATATTTTAATGTTTTGGTGGTAATTTTTTCCTGTATTATGAATGTATTTTGAAAAGTTCAGATGGCATGAAATCAATTAATTTTGAATTTCTTGTTGACTTTGCACTACTGATAGGGTGTCCTACATATTTTTTAATGAATTTTTATATAAAAGTAGAAAATATTTAATAGTAACAGCTAATGTTGAGTGGAGTACAGTGGAGTAGAAATAACTAGGAAATGCCAATTGGAAGCAGTTTTTGTTAGTGAAACAATGAGAGCTTATATAATTTTTAAGTATGGAATGGTAATCTCATATTGCATATTCATATACAAGAGTTACTTCCCTTGTCTTCAATTTACTGAATATTATTATTAAGCTAATAATATTTGTTTTCCAATACTTTATGGAGTCTGCTTGGGACCTGTTTTTTAAATACTAGAATTATTAGAATAGAAACTATACTAAAAATTAGTAAAAAACTTGAATATCTAGAAAAAAATGTAGGATCATGAAATAAAACTCTCTCTTACTGACAAGGATTTATAAAAAAATGATTCCCCGCCAAGGTAAAACATTGACATTCATAGTTATAGTCTCAAAATGTTATATATAAAATGATATTAATAATAATAATTTGAGACCAAAGTAGTCTGGGGAAGCACCATTAATTTTATCTATATAGACAACTGATTAGATAGCTTGCATTGATGAATACCCAAGGGCCTTTCTCTGAGATTTTATTTTATTGAATTTCTCTGGTTTATAATGTACCTACTTTCAAAGTAATTCTTTTAAATTAATGAATTTTCTAGGGATATCCCCCTACTTGGGAGGGAATTTACTCATATTCCTTGGGAGATTTGATATAAATTGCACTCCATTAATTTAATAAACTCTCCAGTTTTTGCAGAGGTGCCTTTTGGGAATGGAATATAAGATCCTGGTGTAGGGAGGAAGAGGACAAATGGAAAATATTATCATCTTAAATAGAGTCAGGAAGGGCAGTACTATGTTGGGAAAGGCGCTGAATATCAAAGAGATATAGTC
Source organism: Smutsia gigantea (assembly GCA_032199065.1). NCBI lineage: Eukaryota > Metazoa > Chordata > Mammalia > Pholidota > Manidae > Smutsia > Smutsia gigantea. Next base: position 5,178 of record JAVSCE010013266.1, read on the forward strand.
TAATCATGAGAGATTATAAAGAGATGGCCTAATGATATCTAATAATGTCACAGAATTGGAGAATGGGAGAAGACATAAAGTAGGTAAATAAATCCCAACAACATTTTCATCTGGGAATGGCAGAAGGCAGTCTTTTCACCATTAGGTAGATAGCTCTGTGCGTGTGTGTGCTTATGTGTGTGTGTATGTGTGTATGTGTGTGTGTGTGATAAAAGGTCCTATGGTATTTCTCACACTAAACTGCTTATTCATATGTTCTCTATATCCTTTGAGTCATGCTTGCTTTCAGCTACACAGCACATGGAGAGCCTGTCATCTGGGGAAGTTTCAGAAGGAGCCAGTGATCTTTATACTTTGTACATGCAGTGATTCTCTACCACAAGTCACCTTGGCTCTGTTCCTTTAAGAGATAAACCCAGGACCAAGCGAATATGCTGTGCTATACATTAATATATAAAAGACACACTCTACTAGACATTTATGTTAAATAGCCATGGAATCAAGCAGCACAATGTGGCATTTTTCATGTGTGAACCTTGTTGCATCTCTCGTCTTTTTTGCCCAAGTAGATGCGATGTTCTTGCTATTAGTTGATTCACTGCAACATTATTTATATTAGCTTTCTAGGCTTCTATAACAAAGTGCCACAATCTAGGTGGCTTAAACAACAGAAATTTGTTTCCACAGGTTTGAGGTAAGAAGTCCAAGCCCAAGTGTTGACACACTTGGTTTCATTCCCAAGCTTCTCTCCTTGACTTACGGCCGTTGTCTCGTGTCTTCATAATCTTCCCTCTGTGCAGGCTCACTGTCTGTCCTAGTCTCTGCTTATAAGGACACCAGTCAGATTGGATTAGGGTCCAACCAGGACTCATTTTACTTTAAAGCCTTTTTAATTAAGGCCTTATCTCCAACTACAATCACATTCTGAGACTCAGAGGGTCAGGACTGCAACATATAAATTTGTGGTGGGGAGAAAAATTCAACCTATAACATTATTTTCCAGTATTTCCTCATTTGAATCAATTACTTTCTCTCATGTGATTGAATTCTCTGATGTGGTATCATACTGACTGTTAGGAATACTGCTTCTAATCGGGAGACAATGATCTACAAGGCATTGGCTCCATTATAAAAAGTTCCTCCCATGCTGGTCTCCTTTTTCATTATACCTCACTCCCTTTTTATGGATTGAGGCAGAAACTATTTATTCAGTATGATTTTAGGCAATTTGAGTAGCTTCTTAGCATTATTCTTGTCATGGATGTCCAGCAATCTGTAGAAAAAATATCCTGGATTGTTCATTGTGTGAAAAGCCAGTCACCACGTGATGAAGAGACGCAAATAGGAATGTCAAGGAAAGATTCTGAATAAATGAGACATGGAGTAAGATGGGGGCGGTGGAATGCAGTATGGCATGGAGAATAAGAAGATGGGGTGGCAGGAAAAGGAAAAGGAGGCCAACTGAAGAACAAATGATGGGGAAATAGATACTTGAAAATGGAGGAGGGGAAGCAGGGAGAAGAGTAAGGAACACATTCCCCAAAACAGGGAAACTGGATCAAAGCATCCTGTTTGGATTTGTGTTTAAATAACCTGAAATGAAGCATTATGAAATTTTATGTTATCCTGCAGTTTTAAAGAATCGTTACTTCCCCAGGGGACTCCTTGTAATCTAGATCTCAGCCACTATTTTATAAAGGATGTAAGGAAATAATTATTTTAATTTTAATTACCTTTTTATTTTGTCTATTTTTAACACAGAGAAAGAGAATGATTGAGAGAGTGACAGAGAGAGAAAGGAACTCTGAGAAAATATTGATTTGTCCCCTGCCTAAGTCTGGGAGAGTATTACAGGTCACGGCTCTCTAAGGACTTGCAGGATGAAAATCTTCACCTCAGGGTAATCATTAGCCTCCCATAGTTAAAGGAAGGACTGGCTGCATCATTAAACACCCAATGTTTGTTGGCTGAATGTATAATACATGTACATAAAACATACATAATACATTTAAAATAAATGATAGCTTCCATTCTTTTTTTAATTTAATTTTTATTGAGGTATTATTGATACACACTCTTATGAAGGTTTCACATGAAAAAACAATGTGGTTACTACATTTACCCATATTATCAAGTCCCCACCCATACCCCAGTGCAGTCACTGTCCATCAGCATAGTAAGATGCCACAGATTCACTATTAGCCTTCTCTCTGCTACACTCTTTACCTCGTGATCTCCCACGCCATGTGTATTAAACATAATACCACTCAATCCCCTTATCCCTCCCTCCCCACCTACCCTCCCACACCCCTCCCCTTTGGTAACCACTAGTTCCTTCTTGGAGTCTCTTGAGTCTGCTTGATAGCTTCCATTCTTATCAACAGATTTTCCTGTCAAAGCTATCTGTAATTAAATTCATGGACAGAATACATTTTACAATGGGTGGCTTAAATGAGGTTGAAACGTGTATCTCAATAACCTTTTAAAATAAGTACATAGAGGGAAAAAATACGATAAAATGTATCCCTAAGATGAGTAAATGTTGATTGTTTCAATTAATTAACCTGTGGAATAAAGTAGTAGGTAACATAACTATGACATCCAAAAAATGATAATCTTTCCTTACTCATTTATTTCCCACAATAAAAGCTAAGAATGTGCCTGATATATGTAAGGCTGTTCACCAAATGTTTTCTGAATGAAGAATTACAGGTGCATGTGTGTGCGCTTCTGTTTGTGTGTATGTGTGTGTGTGTGCATGTAACTTCCAAAGATGAGTTAAGTGGCACTGTTGGAACAAAGGCAATAAAATCCTTTTAAGTACCCCTAGTTGCAGCCATTTCCTTAAAGAGAAAAAGTTCCCTGATCATCACAAAATATCTCATGGTCACATCCTTTTTTCCCTCTTTTCTGTCCCTAGCCACACCCCCATCAATGCCTGTAATCATAATACATGGGCTGATGGGAATTTGAGGAGACAGGCTAATTTCTGTAATTCTGTAATTTCAATGATCCACAACAGATAACAGCAGTGATTCCAAGGTACTCACATCATCTGGGAAATAGCCATTTCCCTCATAGTTGAGTCTCCTTATTTTATGTACTCCTGCATAATTGATACCTAGAGGTTTGCAGATCTCAGACAGTGCTCTTATTAATTTCCTGCCAGTGTTCTGATGCGCTCACCAGTAGCAGTGGACTTCACACTGGTGAGCTCTTGAAGTGTCCATTAGGCTCAGAGGGGTTCCATTCAGAACCTTCTGTCTTCTGTTGAAAATTCAGAGTGGATTGAATTCAGGAGAAGAGAGAGAGCCCTGAGAATGAGTACATATTATCATATGTTTGAGGGAATTATTTTCATATTATTATTTATTTTTCATTCATTCATCCTGAAATAGATTCAGGGCTAGACTGAGTCCATACAATACTAGTAATAATTAATATAATGCAATTACTTGATTTCCACTATTTTTTGACTGACTTGTGTTAGGAGAGCCCTGTTAAAAAGCCATAGTGGCAGCCTGTCTTCTTGCTTCAGTTTGACAGATCGGATAAATGCTTTCCTAGAAGAATTAGATTTGGTTGACTTGGATTCTTCAGGATAGAGTCATCTACCTGTGTTATTTATAACTAGGGACAATTGCTGCTTTGAGAGACACTGCCCACTCATAAAAAGGTCTTCTTTGGATGGTAGCTTGAGAGATACTTTATGAAAAGCAATTTGGTTTTTATATAATATATTAATTCAGGTGAAATCAGAACTCAGCTTCTCAGTATTCAAGCTACAAGTACAAAAATTTACAAATCTAAGCTCCTTTAGTCCACATTCATTGAATTTGCACAATGTTGTACAAATTAAGAAACTTCCTTCCAGCACAGAGCATTCTAATGTGGAAGTTGCAGGCAAGGATGTCATTTTCTCCTTTGAGATCATTTCTTTGTACCTCATTTTTTTCTATAAAATGGAAATGCTTTAACATATAACTTGCCAATTCATATGTATATTGAATGAATAAGAAATATCTGAGTTTTTTTCTTCATAAGGAAAAGACATATTGAAAAGACTAGATTCTGTTGTTGATTTTCAGTACTACAGTGATTGTGCATTTTTAAAGTTACTGTAATTTAGATCTTTCTTGATTTATTCCTTCATCTGGCTCAATAATCTAAGTTATTCTATTTAAATAATTAAAATCCTACTTAGCTTTTATTTTTCTGCTTTTATGAAAACCTTAGAGGTACATACCACATATATTTTAAAAAGAGGAAAACTTGTCTATCATTCACACAGGATGGGAGGGAAATTTTTATATTGCTGGCCAGACTATCTCACTGAGTCCAATTTCACAAGCCATTAACACTCTGAAAGGGGAAATTAATTTCAGTGTCTGTCATATTCTAGAAAGGGGGACAAAATATTGGGGAGTGTTATTTAGTTGACCTCTTAAGAAGGACAGATGAATGGAAAATGAATATTTTTAATAAGTAAAGTGGGGGGATTTGTCACTTAATTATTCTTTAAGAATTTTTAAAGTTTCCTCATTGTTCTTGGTGCAGTACTGGAACAAATCCCAGAAAGCAGAAAGGCTGCACAGTGAGCTCTCTAATGAACTCAGAGATAAATTAGAGTATGCACAAAATGTGGAATGGGATTCATGTAAGTAAAAGGAAATTCAAAGAGGTGTTCAAAGAGTTTCTATTTTCTATTCAAAGAGTTGCAAAATTATCAAGAATGTTAATGAACAGAAATAATTACACTTGCTTGTGTTCATTGTCAATGACCACAAATTAAGTGTATTAGGTAAATAAAAATAGCAACTGGACAGGAATAGAGTAGCTGCTGCTTCTGGCAGTTGTTATTCAATAGATAAATGGAATATCTATTAGCCATTCAAAAACCAGTGTGACTTCCCTGCCTCTTTATCAAATCAATAAAGCTTATGCAAAGTGAGTCTGCATTAAAAGAACTTAAATGTTAAGTATGAGGGCAATCATAATCCTGCTTTATTTAGCAGGCTGGAGCAAGCTGAAATGACTTCAGAAGGGGCTGATGTAGATGATAAGACTCAAAATCATGCCATAGGAAGCAGGAAGAAAATGAGTATGTTAAAAGGATTGAAACTGTGTACATTAAGTGAAATTCAATCCAACTGAATTATACAGGATACATAATTCAGAACTGATCTTTTTTATTAATGAGAAAAGTAAATTTGCCCCGGCCCTGTTTATATCTGAATTCAAGAACTCATTTTGAAGGCTTAGGTTGGTATCTCAGACATACTGGTTAGACACTGGCTGGTGAGAGATGGGGTGGAGCTGGTGAAATGCTGGGTCCCATCATCACAGTGCAGCGGCACTAGAGGTCAGCTAGAATGCACGCACATCCTAAAAGGCCAAACCCTCTGCCTTTGTCTTGTCACACTTTAGCTGCAAGTCTGCTTCTGCCTGCCTCTCTCTCTCTCTGGTGGGCTACAAACACCTATTTCTAAACCCTTTCAAAGAAAACAGTAGCAGAATTGATGAAAACTTGACCTAAAGGCCTCACTGATCACAAAAATGATACCCTGATATTCACGCTGCTAGATGAAAAGACACTGGCATGTTTTTAGATGATAGGCCTATAGATTAGGGTCAGTGTGCTGCATTTTCTGTCTGCTCTAAGGCAGGACAGAGTGAGGGGACAGAAAACAGTCCATAGGACAAAACACAGTCTCCACCCTTCCATGCTAAAAGCCTGAATTCACATTCTGCAAATGTTTCTATCACATTTCCACATCTGTCAGTTAATTAACCTTCAGTATACAGGATACCTGGAAAGGGAGTTCCCATAACAACAAAAATACACAAAAATTTATGAGATTTTTAAAAATGTTATTATTAAAATATATTAGCAAAATATGGTTTTTATTAAAAAAATAAGCATGTTTTTAATGAAGATGAGCACCTCAATATGAGAAGTCTGCCCCATCTGACATGCAATTTGGCTTTTTTCCATTAGGGGAGATGTCCTCCTATTAACAGCAATTGGAGTATGATTTAAACCACAGAGGCTGTGCTCATTTGAGGCAAGATGTGCTTTCAAATGCAGTGCATGATCAGTAGGCCTTCCCTTCCTGTGTGATGCAGAAGGAGGGTACTACTCAGCGTCACCCTCTCCACACAATTCAATTTACCCAAAACAGTTTAATGGGTTTAAAGGTATGGAACTTCCTGCAGACAAACAGTAAGCATCATCTTTAATTTAGATCCTTGTAACATGTTCTCTTTCCTCTTATTTATATTTTCTCCATCCTATCGAGTAAATTTTTTTAGTTCAGTGTCTAGGTCTCAGCTTTCCTTCCGATGCTTCCTGTCTGTGGACTGTAATCCTTAGCGAACTGAGCCTTCATTAATTACAAATCATAATTTACAGCAGGTTATTACAATGGTAACATGGAAGGTGATAATTCCTTTGGATTTTTTCATTTTTGTATGACCAATATTTCCAAAGTGATGTAAACTACAGGATGTTGATCGGATTCTAGTTCTAAAATACTGTAATCAGTGAAATACTGTTCATAGTTTCTGGGAAATTGTTTATTCACCATTACATACAAATGAAAGCTATTTACATTTTTCAGTTTTCTTTTTTGTCAAATTTTATTGTGTTATTACTAACAATCAAAAAACAAATATTTATATTAACATTAATAGGTTAGATGATAGTTACTACAGCATATAATAATTCCTCTAGGTAAATTGCTTTTTGCAATTATTTTTTAAAATCTGTGACTGGGAGGGAAATTTGCTCCAGCAAAATAAGTTTCAGATCAGAAGATGTTTCTTGCTATACACCTCTCTCAGGTCAACAGCGTTTTACAATTTTTTTTAAAACTGTTTATTTTTATTTAATTTTCCATGTCAAGAAAGCTCAGGAAAATTTCCAATAAAACGTGGACTTATACAAGAGAAATGTACACATGAACAAATAGTCACATACAGATAGACTGATAGATACAGATTTAACATGAACATTTGTTCCTTTCTAGCATCCATAAATGTCTGAGCAAATCTGATGTGTAGTTGGACTGGGTTGTCTACAGCTTTCAGTTAACTGAGTAATTTTCTTGGGTAGACAGAGCCTGTGTACTATGTTTGTGCAGAGAGTCACTAGAGGCTGATAAGAGAATCATGGTTATCTGAGACCCCAGGCATTCATTTCTGAACCTTATGAAGAGTGCAGTTACCTGTGCAACCTCAAGAACTTGTTTCTATGTGCTTTTTCTGAGAGATATTGTATACTCTTATGTGTCTCTGCTGCATAGTCTAGGAACTGAAACACAGCAACAGTTTAATAAGTTTTGTTAGTTAGTAAATTATTAAATTAGAGTTAATTAAATGAATTAGGTGTATCCTTAGTGAATGCCTTCATATGTTAAATATTTTAGATGGTGCTTTGTATGATTGAATGTTGTCCAAGAAACTGAGCATCTGCTGAATGCAATAACAGCAATCTACAGTCTTCAGGTGTTGCCCCAGAAGGAAAATGATGAACCACTCCAGAATAAACACTGACATACTGTCTAATGATCTGGTCTAGTGGTGCTTGCCTGGAGTCAACAAGATTGAACTCAGGTGTTCTACACCCTGCTCTTTCAGGGGGTCTCCATGAGCATTAGTACCTGTGTATTGGAGATACTAACATCTTCCATCCTCTCTGGAAATTAAAAAGCATTTGAAGTGTAACATAACATAAGGTGCAGCCTCCTGTGTCTTGCAGTGTAATCTTGAGAGTGTATAACCTTGAGGGCAATCCAGAAAACATGATACTTAAGTCCCAGAGCAGAGGAAAACATTGTAGCACTCAGGCTTTGAGATAAATGTGAGGATGTTCTGAAGGACCGAAAAAATCTACTCAATATTTCTCAAAGAATATAATGGTAAATGGCAGTTTACTTTATCAGTATGTAAATCAGGCTGTGGGCTAGGAATCAGGGTCATCTGTCCAATTAGCTTATCTTTCCTGTCTCTGAGAGACCAGTCTGTGCTTTTTGCTAGATGATTAAGACAGTAGTCTTGCTATGGAGTAGATTTTGTGTTGTGTCATGATGTTGAATATGTTCAAATAATTGACTCAACAATTTCTTCCAGTGCCTGCTCTTCCCCCATCAGAGAATAGCCCTTTATAGAAAAATGAATAATTAATATAAATGGAGAATAACTGACTTTATTGTTACAGTCAAATGAATGTGAGAATATAATTCAAACCCTATTTAGACCTTTTGGGAATAAGGAAAATATAAGCAGCAAATCTTTAACAAGATTTTTGATGTGGTTTATATAATAGTTTTTCTTTCAGCCAGTTAAAAAATGATGAGAATTACTTCCTTTCTATATTCTTTGCCTACAACCAACTTTATGACCTTAGTTCCCCTAGGCTTTAGTAGCCAGTGAATTTAAAACATGAGTCAAACTAATAGGAATAATCTAAGTTTCACTGTCTTCTTCCCCTGTTCCTTCTCTTAGGACTTCAGTTTTGCCGTGAGGATGCAAATTAAAGTCATGTCATATCAAACACATCTACTAGAATGCCACCCTCCTCACTTCCAGCCAGGCCTATTAGACATGTATGGTAATATGATACCATATTGGTTTGCAGACATGTATGTTCTTGCCTCTACAAAATGTATGACCAACATACATCACTGCCAATCATCCTGGAATTTAAGGTAAAATACACAAGGAAAATGATACACTCTTTTTTGGTGCATTATTCTCAGTGTTGACAAACATTTACAGCTTATATTTTCAACCTACCTATATCATTATGTTTGGAGTGAGTTTATGTGAATTTTTACACATTGCATTGTTTTTCTTTCTTATCTGATATTCCAAGCTTTGTTCTATCCCCGTTTCCTTTCTGTTCTGAGAACTTCCTTTAGCCTTTCTTTAGTGATATGTCTGCTAGTGGAAAATTCTCTTAGCTGTCTATTTTCCAAGAATGTTTTTATTTCCCGATTTATTCCTGAAGAATGTTTACATTAAAGAATTTGTAGGAGACATTTCATTTTTTTCTGCACTTGAAAAATGTTTCTTCTGGATCCATAGTTTCACATTAGAAATCTATTAATATAAAAAGTATACTTCCCTATAAGTAATGTGTTATTTTTCTCTAGTGTGCCTTCATTATTTTTATTGTGCCATTAGTTTTCAGAACCTTAATTATGATATTTCTTTTTTTTATTATTACGGTATCATTGATATACAATCTTATGAAGGTTTCACATGAGCAACATTGTGCTTACTACATTCCCCTCTATTATCAAGTCCCCTCCACATACCCCATTACAGTCACTGTCCATCAGAGTAGTAAGATGCTATAGAATCACTATTTGTCTTCTCTGTGTTATACTGCCTTCCCCGTGCCCCCCCTATATTACATGTGCTAGTCGTAATGTCCCTTTTTCCCCTTATCCCTCCCTTCCCACCCACACTCCCCAGTCCCTTTCCCTTTGGTAACCACTAGTCCCTTCTTGGGGTCTGTGAGTCTGCTACTGTTTTGTTCCTTCAGTTTTTGCTTTGTTGTTATACTCCACAGATGAGTGAAATTATTTGATACTTGTCTTTCTCTGCCTGGCTTATTTCACTGAGCATAATACTCTCTAGCTCCATCCATGTTGTTGCAAATGGTAGGATTTGTTTCCTCCTTATGGCTGAATAATATTCAATTGTGTATATGTACCATGTCTTCTTTATTCATTCATCTACCGATGGACACATAGGTTGCTTCCATGTCTTGGCTGTTGTAAATAGTGCTGCGATAAACCTAAGGGTGCATATATCTTTTTGAATCTGGGATCTTGTTTCCTTCAGGTAAATTTCTAGGAGTGTGATTCCTGGGTCAAATGGTATTTCTATTTTTAGTTTTTTGAGGAAACTCCATATTCTTTCCATAGTGGTTGAACTAATTTACATTCCCACCAACAGTATAGGAGGGTTCCCCTTTCTCTGCATCCTTGCCAGCATTTGTTGTTGCTTGTCTTTTGGATGTTAGCCATTCTAACTGGTGTGGGGTGATATCTCATTGTGGTTTTAATTTGCATTTCCCTGATGATTAGCAATGTGGAGCATCTTTTCATGTGCCTGTTGGCCATATAATATTTCTTATTGTGAATTTCTTTGGGTTTTTCCTGTTTTGGATTTGTCCAGCTTATTGAATATATATGTTTATGTTTCTTTTGTCAAGTTTGAGAAATGCTCAATCCATACTTCTTTGACTATATTTGAACTTACTCTTTATCCTTTCCTTTTGGGATTCTGATGCTACTTTTATAAGACATATTTTTTGCTATTGTCCCACAGGTCCCTGATCCTCTGTTCATTTCTGTTTTTCCTGTTTGGTTTCTGTTTTTCAGATTGGATGATTTCTATTGTTCTACATTTCAGTTCACCAATTCTTTCTTCTGTCTATTCATTCTGTTATCAAGGTCATCCAGTGAGATTTTTATTTCAGTTGTTTTATTTATTAGTTCTCTAATTTCCATTTGGCCCTCTTTTATATTTCCTATTTCTCTAAGGAGATTTTCAATTTGCTTGTTACTTTTAAAGATATTTATCATTGATCAGTGCAGCATTTTTCTTATGGCTGTGTTTTAAAACCGTTGTAAGATAATTCTTGCACCTGAGTCATCCCAGTGTTTGCTCATAATTTTTTTTTCATACTCAAGTTACTTTTTTCATAATTATTGGCATGAAAAATGATTTTTTATTTCACCCTGGATATTTCTTCTATTATGTTAGTGTACTGTGGATCCTATTAAACCCTTTGTTTCAGGTGGTGGTCACTTCACTCTGTTGAGTTAGCACATGGGTCCTGGCCTAATTTTGTGCACTCTTGTTCCAATGGAAATTTAGTACTTGAAGATATTGCATAATCTTGGAGTAAGTATTTGGTAACAAATTTGTCTTCACAAATTTCTCGTATTTTATTGACTTTCCTTTTTAGTGAATTGCATGACTATAACAAGTCTGTATAATATCAGAGAAGTGTCTACCTGAAACCATTCATTGTTATATACTAAACGGTAAAATAACAAACAAGCAAATACAACCTCAAGAATTGGGCTCAAGAAAGACAAGCCCCAGTTGAGTGACTGGAGGTGAGGGTCATAAAAAAAAAGTCAAGAAAACTACACATGTATATAATTCCAGGCATGTATATCAAAAAGATTAGAATAACAAGTGAAATAGTTTTCTCTCTAGATTTCCAGTGAATTTGAAATTCATTAAATGTTAGTTTGTGGTAAAAGACAAAATTAAATATAACATGAAATTTTGCTGAATGGTAGCAATGACTTCATGTGTAAAAAGTCAAGGATGGATCTACATATACCAGAAAGCTTAGCTAAAAACATGTAATGCAAAACCATGGTTTTATGTTGTTGGGCAACACACTGAATTCTAATGCTCTGAGGATTCAACTAGTTTCAGTTTTATTCATTGTAGATACAACTATTTAAAAAAATCAATTTAAGTTTCATCCTTGAACCTCTTTTGTTGTGTCTCACTTCCTTCCAGTGTGCTACTTTGTATTTTTAATAACTAATTCAGGAACATTTTCTATTATAGATTGTCTGGTAGACACTGTATGGTGTAACACTCTATTATTCAGAAAGAGCAATGCTTCATACTGGCCTACTGAACTTAAAATTCCTTGAATGGCACAGAGAAAAATGAGAGAAGTGATGGGATATTCACTTAAGGCAAGTTGGCTTCCCTTCAAACTCAGTTTGGGTTCCTTATTACTCGTTTCTTCTAGTTTTCCTCTTCATTTCAACAGTAGACAGCAGGAAGAAAGATAATAGCAGGTTTAGAATGTAGTTTTGATTTTAAAAAAGGCATTAACGAACCCTACATCAGGTTAATGAAACATTATTTTGTTTCTCTCGAACGTACATATCAAAGCAAAGAAAATTATCTACCTTTTATTAGCTCACTCTTTAGATGACACAGTACCTTCCCGGGGGGTCTATTTGGAATCCAAAGTGACCCAATTGGGGATACGCTAAGAAATTGCATTCATGTGAGAAAATTAATGTCTTGCCTACCTAAACCCCAGTGCTGAAAGGAATAATCTTACTTTTTCTCTTATTATTATAATCTGCATAAATAGTCTGGGGGACCAGAACTATTTCATCTGAAAGCAGGACTACTTTGAAATAACCACTATATTAAACTTACAAAAAAGTATTTGAAAACATACATTATCATAATTAGACACTTGGTCAAGCTCCATTTCTAGCAGTGGTGTTTAATATGATGCTGAATTATATCCACTAAGGTTGCCTGATTACCTTCTTTTCTTGCAGAATCATAAAAAAATCAAATAAATATACAAGCAGACAAAAAGAAAAGTAATGCTATTGCACAGAAATAAATTATTTTAAAATGATGCTCTATACAGAGAGCAAACAAATTGTTCTACCAATGTAATGTCAAAGCAATTTTGCTACTACAGAAACACCATCAAAACTAAATACTTCCTGACCTTGATACTGTCAGAGATTTGAACAGGAGATAAGTCATTTGTCTTTCAGAAACCTCTGTTCATTAAATCTAAATGAAATATAAAATTAAAAATTTTTCTATTAAAATGGACTTATAGGCTATGGATAACCTTAAATTTTATAACATTTTTAGTGTAGAATTGAAGAGAAAATTTCAATTTTAGAAGTATCTTGTAAATATAAAAATAGTTTAAAGCATAAAGTATATGCTAAGTATGTTACTTTGCTTATCTAAGAGGATAATAAGTTAATCATATATATATGTCCTTTCTACTCTATATATCAACTTAAAAATTCATTATGTGCTTTATTGTATATGTTAATTTTATAAAATATAGCCTTGTTTAATTCTTAAATTGTTATTAAATATTCTAGTTAGATTTTTGTTCGCAATTTAACCTCTCTAAATGTATATGTATATATATATATATATAATACTTTTTTCTCAGGTACTATTCTCTTTGCAAAACAAATTTTAATTTATAAAGCTATAATTGCATTGTTAATTTTTTATGAGTGAAAGAAGTAATGTAGTCTACAGTACAGTTTGAATTATATTGCTTTCAAGTACTATATAGAAATATAAAGAAAAATGAAAGGGAAAAAGTAAGTCTCATGTCTATTTGGAATTCAGGAAGTTTTCTTTCACTTTGAACATGTATAAATGTTTTCTTTGAGAACTCACATATTTGAAACAGTGAGCCCTGCCAATGCTTCACCCCAAAGGAACAAATCAGTTGATCCTGAGAAATGAGATTTCCTATGACACTCACTTGTAAAGTATGTAGATCACCTCTCTAAGACTTCTTCATGCCAAATGAACTATGGGGTGGACAGAGGAAGAGAGTTTACCTGCTGAAAGTACAGTTGACGCTCGAACAGCACAGTTTTGAACTGCATAGGTCCACTTATATGTGTTTTTTTTCAATAAATACAGTACAATACTGTAAATGTATTTTCTCTTCCTTGTAATTTTAACTTTTTCATTCTAGCTTATTTAATTTTAAGAATATAATAAATATACAAATAGAATAAATATACAAAATGTGTTTTAATTGACTGTTTATCTTATCAGTAAGGCTTCTGGCCAACAATAAGCTATTAGTTGCTAAGTTTTTGAAAAGTCAGAAGTTATATGCAGGTTTTCAACTGTACACGGATCACGACCCCTAACCTCCACATTAAGCGGTTCAAGGGTCAACTGTACATATGTATTTTTTGACAATATTTGTGGCTGACTTGGTACCACCTATCTGCCATGGGCAAAACATTAAATATTGCATAAGTTTTAAATACCTTCTACAAAACTAAGTGCTCATACAGATTTTAGGAGTTACCTTGCCACTTCCTCAATAATATGATTACAAAAGGAGTCAAATGTACCTATAGAATCAAAAAGAAAAAAATCCCCAGGGCTATAGAAAATCTTCTGTCAGACAAACTGTTATTCTTTCACACATTTATTCTGTGTAGAATATTGAAGGGAATGTTTCTGGGGCTATTTGTGTTGATCCTCCCATTTGCTTTGTAATGAATCTTCTGGAAAAGTATATATTACCAGTTGGATGAACTTCATGGAAAGTTTGAGGAAATGAGAAAAAGTATCTGGAGTAAACAAGTCAATTCAATTGTGCTTTTCCCACTCCTGGAAACTTATTTTATGAAGACATACTCAGATGAGAATAGTTTCTGAGGCAGATCATTCCCGTTAATCAAAATGCATAACCAGGAGGATTAAAGATGGTGGCATGAGAGTTGAGACACAAAACTCCTCCCAAAACCACATAAAATATTAAAATATAGCAATACATCTAATCCTGAAAGAGCAACAGGAAAGAAGGCTACAGCAGACTGCCTACACTTGGGGAAAACAGCAGACCTCAAGGAAGAAGGTGAAGTACCAAAGCTGTGATCTGGAGGGACCCAAGCACTTCCCCCATCACAGCTCACTGGAGGAAGGAAGAGAAATGGAATGGGGAAGGGGTAGAGACCTAGGACTGCTGAACACCCAGCTGTGGAGGTCTGCTCTGGGAGCACGAACCTACATTACATGATGCTCTAAAGATTAGTGGGGTTGGAAAATTAAGACAGGTGGAATACTTGGAGAGACTGAGATTACAGCTGCTTGTGGAAAACATGAATCCACAGCAGGCTGCTCTGGGACAAAAGAAAGGTGGGCAGGATGAGAGACTTCCTAACAGCGAGAGTGCTGGTAAAGGGGCAAGGATTGCACAGAGCTTGCTGCTAATGAGAAAGGACAGGTGGACAAAATTGTTCAGGCACACTCTGCCCAGCAGGTTGGGAACTTTCAGGACTTCAGGCACTACATCCCACTGACTGGCTATGCAGCTACTGGGCCCCCCACTGTGATACGAAGCCTGCTGTGCCTTCTTCCAGGATGGCACCAGCTTGCAAACCGGCTGTCCCCACCATTGTGCCAGGCCAGCCAGAGGGAGACCCCACCTATGGCAGCTACAAGTGCAAAGGATAGAGGCCTCTCCCTGTGTACTCAGCCCACAGCCCTGGCAGTGGAGGCAATTACTGCAGCTGGGAAGCAGAGAAGAGCTCTTTCCTCCCAACAGGTACCAGCACTGCTTACCTGCAACTCCTACTGTTGCTCCAGGAGCTGAGCAGCTTCAGAGAGTAGAGCTTCTGGGTACTAGAGGGTGCCACCTACAAATATGAAACATCAAAGGACCTTGGTTCAAACCAAAATCCAACAAAAAACAAAAATAAGGCCAAGTGAAACTGAAACTCATCAATCTTCCTGAAAGAGATTTCAAATAAAAATCATAAACATGCTCACAGAGCTACAGAAAAATATTCAAGAACTCCAGGAATTCAGGAATGAGATAAAAACGTTGAAGAATTCAGTAACTGAAAAGAAACATACAATGGAAGGATTTAAAAGCAGATTAGATGAAGTAGAGGAGATGGTAAATAAATAGAAAATAGAGAACAGGAATACAAAGAAGCTGAGGCACAGAGAGAAAAAAGGATCTCTAGGAATGAAAGAATATTGAGAGAATTGTGTGACCAATCTAAACAGAACAATATTCACATTATAGGAGAACAAGAAGAAGAAGAGAAAGAAAATGGGATAGAAAGTGTCTCTGAGGACGGAATTGCTGAGAAATTCCCAATCCGGGAAAGGAAATATTCTCTCAGGCCAAGGAGGTGCACAGATCTCCCAACACAAGGGACCCAAGGAAGACAACACCAAGACATATAATAATTAAAATGGCAAAGATCAAGGATAAGGACAGACTATTAAAAGGAGCCAGAGAGAGAAAAAAGATGACCTACAAAGGAAAACCCATCAAGCTATCATCAGACTTCTCAGCAGAAACCTTACAGGCCAGAAGGGAGTGGCATGATATATTTAATGCAATGAAGCAGAAGGATCTCAAACCAAGAATAATCTACCAGGCAAGATTATCATTTAAATTTGAAAGAGGGATTAAACAATTTCTGGATAAGCAAAAGATGAGAGAATTTACATCCCACCAAACCACCTCTACAGTTTATTTTGGAGGGACTGATATAGATGGAAGAATTCCTAAGGCTAAGTAGCTGTCACCAGAGGAAATAAAATCACAGTAAAGAAAGTAGAACAATTAATTACTAACCAGATGCAAAATCAAATCAACTACCCCAAAAGTCAGTCAAGGGATAGACAAAGAGTACAGAATATGATACCTAATACATAAAGAATAGAAGAGAGAGAAAAAGGAGGATAAAAAAAGGAACATTTACATTGTGTTTCTAATAGCATACTAAGTGAATTAAATTACACGGTTAGATAGTAAGGAAGTTACCCTTAAGCCTTTGATAACCACAAATCCAAAGCATGCATGGGCAATAAGTACATACCTATTGATAATCAACCTAAATGTAAATGCTTGAATGCACCAATCAAAAGACATAGAGTCACTGAATGGATGAAAAAAAAGATCCATCTGTATGCTGCCTACAAGAGACTCACTTCAAATCCAAAGACATACACAGACTAAAAGTGAAAGTATCGAAAAAGATATTTCATGCAACTAATAGGAGAAAAAGGCAGGAGTTGCAGTACTTGTATCAGACAAAATAGACTTTAACAAAGAAAGTAACAAGAGATAAAGAAGGACATTACATAATGATAAAGGGGTCAGTCTAACAAGAGAATATAACCATTATAAATATCTATGCACCTAACATAGGAGCACCTACCTATATGAAACAATTACTATCAGAATGAAAGGGGGAAATAGAATGCAATGGATTCAAGACTTCAACACACCACTCACTCCAAAGGACAGATCAACCAGATAGAAAAGAAGTGAGGAGACAGAAGCACTGAACAACACATTAGAACAGATGGACCTAACAGACATCTACAGAACACTCCACCCAAAGGAATACACATTCTTCTCAAGAGTACATGGAACATTTTGAAAAATAGATCATATACTAGGCCACAAAAAGAGCCTCAATAAATTCAGAAAGATTGAAATTGTACGATTCAGCGTCACAGACCACAAAGGTATAAAACTAGAAATAAATTACACAAAGAAAACGAAAAAGCCCACAAACATGTAGAGGCTTAACAACATGCCCCTAAATAATCAATGAATCAATGACCAACTAAAAACAGAGATCAAGCAATATATGGAGACAGTTGACAACAATAACTCAACACTACAAAACCTGTGGGATGCAGTCAAGGCTGTAGTAAGAGGAAACTATATTGCAATACAGGCTTACCTCAGGAAAGAACAATCCCAAATAAACAGTCTAAACTCACAATTAATGAAACAAGAAAAAGAACAAATAAGACCAAAAGTCAGTAGAAGTAGGGACATAATAATGATCAGAAAAGAAATAAAATCAAGATAAATAAAACAATAGAAAGAATTAATGAAAGCAGAGCTGGTTCTTTGAGAAAATAAACAAAAGAGATAAATACCTAGCTAGTCTTATCAAGAAAAAAAGAGCCTACACACATAAACAGAATCAGAAATGAGAAAGGAAAAATAACTACAGACACCACAAAATACAAAGAATTATGAGAGAATACTATGAACAATTACGTGCTAAGAAACTGGATAACCTAGAAGAAATGGACAACTTTCTAGAAAAATACAACCTTCCAAGGCTGACCCAGAAAGAAACAGAAAACCTGAGCACACCAATTACCAGCAACAAAATTGAATTGGTAATCAAAAACAACCTAAGAACAAGAGAATGGTACCAGATGGCTTAACCGCTGAATTTTATCAAACATTTAATGAAAACCTAATACCCATCCTCCTTAAAGTTTTCCAAAAGTTAAAGAGGAGGGAATATTTCCAAACTCAATGTATGAGGCCAGCATCACACTAATATCAAAACTAGACAAAGAAACCACATAAAAGAAAATTACAGACCAATATCCTTGAACATAGATGCAAAAATACTCAACAAAATATTAGCAAATCTAATTCAAAAATACATCAAAAAGATCACCCACCATGATCAAATAGGATTTATTCCAGGGATGCAAGGATGGTACAGCATTTGAAAATCCATCAACATCAAACACCACATCAAGAAAAAGAAGGAAAAAATCCACATGATCATCTCCATAGATGCTAAAAAATAATTTGACAAAATTCAACATCAATTCATGATAAAAACTCCCAGTAAAATGAGTATCGAGGGCAAGTACCTCAACATAATAAAATAATAAAGGCCATTGTGACAAACCACAGCCAACATCATACTTAACATCGAGAAGCTGAAAGCCTTTTCTTTAAGAACAGGAACAGGACAAGGATGCCCACTCTCTCCACTTTTATTCAACATAGTACTGGAGGTCCTAGCCACAGCAATGAGACAACACAAAGAAATGAAAAGCATCCAGATTGGTAAGGAACAAGATAAACTGTCACTGTTTGGAGATGACATGATGTTGTACATAAAAAACCCTAAAGAATCCACTCCAAAACTGCTAGAAGTAATATCTGAATTCAGCAAAGTTTCAGGATACAAAATTAATACACAGAAATCTGTTTCATTCCTATACACTATCAATGAACTAGCAGAAAGAGAAATGTGGAAAACAATTCCATTCACAATTGCATCTGAAGGAATAAAATACCTTTAAATAAACCTAACCAAGGAGGTGAAAGACCTATAGCCTGAAAACTACAAGACACACATGAGATAAATTAAAAAAGACATCAATAAATGGAAATACATCCTATGCTCATGGATAGGAAGAATTAATATTGTCAAAATGGCCATCCTGCCTAAAGAAATCTACAGATTCAATACTGTCAAAATACCAACAGAATTCTTTGACAAACTAGAATAAATAGTCCAAAAATTCATATGGAATCACAAAAGATCCCAAATAGCCAAAGCAATCCTAAGAATGAAGAATAAAGCTTGGGGGATTACACTCCCACCTTCAAGCTCTACTGCAATGGCACAGTAATCATGACCTTTTGGTACTGGCACAAGAACAGAGCCATAGATCAATGGAATAGAATAGAGAGCCCAAATATTAACCCACATATATATGGCCAGATAATATACGATAAAGGAGCCATGGATATACAATGGGGAAAGAACAGCCTCTTCAACTACTGGTGTTGGCAAAACTGGACAGCTGCATGTAAGAGAATGTAACTGGATTACTGTCTAACCCCAAACACCAAAGTAAACTTGAAATTAATAAGACCTGAATGTAAGTCATGAAACCATAAAACTCTTAGAAGAAAACATAGGCAAAATTCTCTTGAATATAAACATGAGCAACATCTTTCTGAACACATCTCTGGCAAGGGAAAG
Organism: Smutsia gigantea; assembly: GCA_032199065.1. NCBI lineage: Eukaryota > Metazoa > Chordata > Mammalia > Pholidota > Manidae > Smutsia > Smutsia gigantea. Next base: position 24,542 of record JAVSCE010013266.1, read on the forward strand.
AAAACAAAAATGAACAAGTAGGACTACATCAAACTAAAATGCTTCTGTACAGCAAGGGACACCATCAATAGAACAAAAAGGCATTCTACAGTATGAGAGAATGTATTTGTATACAACATAACCATCAAGGGGTTAACATACAAAATATATAAGGAACTCACACACCTCAACAACCAAAAAGCAAATAACCATATTAAAAAATGGGCTTGGGATATGAACAGAAGAAGAAATTCAGATGGCCAACAGGCACATGAAAAGATGCTCCACATCACTAATTATCAGGGAAATGAAAATTAAAACCACAATGAGGTATCACCTCACACTGGTTACGATAGCCAGCATCGAAAAGACTAGGAACAACAAATGTTGGCGATGGTACAGAGAAAGGCTCTCCTCCTCTGCTGGTGGCTATGTAAATTAGTTCAACCATTGTAGAAAGCATTATGGAGGTTCCTCAAAAAACTAGAAATAGAAATACCATTTGACACAGGAATTACTCTCCTAGGAATTTACCCAAAGAAAGCAAGATCTCAGATTCAAAAAAACATATGTGCCCCTATGTTTATCGCAGCACTATTTACAATAGCCAAGAAATGGAAGCAACCTAAGTGTCCATCAGTAGATGAATGGAAAAAGAAGAGGTGGTACATATACACAATGGAATATTATTCAGGTGTAAGAAGAAAACAAATCCTACCATTTGCAACAACATGGATGGAGCTAGAGGATATTATGCTCAGTGAAATAAGTCAGGCAGAGAAAGTACCAAATTATTTCCCTCTTTTGTGGAGTATAACAACAAACTAAAATGAAAGGAACAAAACAGCAGCAGACTCACAGACTCCAAGAAGGGACTCGTGGCTACCAAAGGGGATGGGTGGGGGATGCTGGATGGGGAGGGAGGGAGAAGGGGAATGAGGGGTATTATGCTTAGTACACATGGTGTGGGGGGATCATGAGGAAGACAGTGTAGCACAGAGAAGACAAGTAGTGACTCTGTGGCGTCTTACTACACTGATGGGCAGTGACTTTAATGGGGTATGGGCAGGGGACTTGATAATATGGATAAATGTAGTAACCACAATGTTTTTCATATGAAACCCTCGTAAGATTGTATACCAATGATATCTTAATAAAAAGTGCATAACCAGTTACATGTTATATTACCCTTTACTTTAAACATATATTCACTTAAGAAATATCTACTTAAATTCAGGATCTATTGATGTCTATTTTTATACCATGATTCATTTATTAACTTTACTGACTTTATTCCTTTTATTTTCTTCATATTTATCAATTGAGATTATGTTTATTTCAATATTAAAATTAAGTCATCAGTAGAATAATCCTGTTAATTATGGCTTGAAGGGAAAAATATATATTTTTAATTGAGAATAAAACTGAAAAAATGTCAAAATAACCTCTTCAGAGCCCTGGAAACTGATTAAAGGCAGAGAACAAATAGAGAAGATTTTATTTTTGAAAACTGCAAGAGCATCATGTAAACAATGAAGGTGTCTGAGGATTTCTTATTGAGACTGCTTCTATTTACTCCCATAACATAACAATCCCACCTTTGGAAGTACTGTCTAGAGATATTTCCTTCGAACCTGATGACTTCTTTAGTATTTCTTGTAAAGTAGGTCTGCTAGTTCTATGTTTTGTTTGTCTCCAAATGTTGTACATTTCTGAAAGATAGTTTCACCTTGATAAATAATTCTTAGTTGAAAGATTCTTTTTTTTTCCTTAGAACTTTGATTATGTCAACAAGATTTCTAGTATTACTAGCCTGAGAATGGATTCAAAGATAGGAATTTTTCTGACAAAGGAGTTTAATTTTGTGAAGAAGGTATAAATATATGACTTGGACCACCAAGGTGACCATCTCATTTGGAAATGGATGGGAAAAACCCTCAGGTTTGCTAACCTGATGTTGTATAGGATGACCAATGGAACAGCAAGAAATGTAATAGGAAATACTAGAAATGAGGCACCCATATAAGGTCTGAATTAGTTTTTCACATATCTCAGGCTGAAATAAAACTATGCAACAAATAAGTGAGACAAGAGAGAAAAAATCTAAGGGAGTCTTGAGAACCGATTACAACACTGAGTGTGTTCTCCAAACACCACAGAGCAGTTGGCTGAGAATAGAGGGGTTTGAACACAACATCTTAAGCTATGTAAACAGGCTTAACTCCTAGGAAACCAGGATTTTACATATAAAAATATAAATTTTTAAATGGAGCCAAAACATCAGTGACTGCACAATAAGAAAAGACCATTTCCACAACCAAAAAGCAGCAACCTTAAGAAAAATATAATAGATTTCATAGTTGCTAAAATATACTATCAAAAAGTGTCCCATTTTCAATCAAACATTAGAGCCACATGAAGAAACAGGAAACTCTGACCTATATTCAGACATAAATAAATAAATAAATATAGTCAAGAGGATATGATTTTGACTGTACTCAGATACTGGATTTATCAAGCAAGACTTCAAGAAACTCCTATAATTGTTTCTTAAATAATTAAATAATGCTGTGATAAATATCTAAAATAAAATATGCTAACAATGAGTCAACAGAGAACCTCAATAAAGAAATCATAAAAAAGTAACTAAATCAAAATGCTAGAATTGAAAAGTTCAACAATTATTTTAATTGTTGAACTTTTCACACTGCTCCTGGGGTTAATGACAACTCAGTAAAGCACTGCTTTTATTTTTTGCAGTCTTCAGTTTGAGAAAGGTGAGAAATACTGTTTTGTTATGTAAAATTCCATTGATGAGCTCAACAGCAGATTTGAGATGTCACAGGAAGAAATCAGTAGACTAAAAGAGAAAAAGAGAATGGAAAAAAGATGGTAAAATAAAATAACAGAATCTCATGACCATGTGGGACATCATATATTTTACCATCCCTGTAATGAGAATTCCACAAGGAGAAGAGAGAGAAAACAGGGAAGAAAAAGTAATTGAGGAAATGATGCCTAAAACTTCACAAATTTGATGAAAACACTAATCATTTATAGATTAGAGAACCTCTGTACACCCTGATTAAAATAAACATTTAAAAGGACAACAAATAGATACATCATAAACTGGAAAGACAAAGATAAAACACTGAAAACAGAAAAGGAAATGACTCACATTATATAGAGAAATAAAATGTGATTGATGACTGACTTCTCAGTTGTAATAATTGAGGTCAGAGGCAGTACAATAACATAAAGTTCTGAAAGAAAAAAATACTCAACTAAGAATTCTATATCAGTGTGAAACGAACCTTCAAAAATGTACAGTATTTGGAGACAAACAAAATATAGAGCTAGCACACCTGCTTTACAAGAAACACTAAAGAAGTCATCAGGTTGAAAGGAAATATCTCTAGACAGTAATTCCAAAGGTGGGATTGAAGAGCACTAGGAATGGTAAATATGTGGGCAAATATAAAATACCTATAAAAATAGTTGACTGGAGCAATAAACACTATATTGTTGGGCTTTTGACATACGAAACACTATATTGTTGGGCTGATGTTATATCTAGATGTAGCATATGAACCTATACTAGTGCTAAGTCGTTATACTTTATTAAAGTATTAGCCTATGTGAGTTGTTTGTGGGTAGGACCAACTCAGCCTCTAAGCCTTGTCAGTATGTTTTATATGCAATTCTGAAATTTTATATTTAATTTTATAGAGATTTCTATCCAAAGAAACAAGACAGTGTTGAGGAATGCAACAGTTTTGGTCTTCTGAGTAAGTGAAGGTCTAGGTAAGGGTAGGAAACTGCTTTTTGTAATGATAATGAAGAAATTTGTTCCAGTATGCAGTATGGTAACAGTGAGGACTTTTGTATTTGCTATCATAATAAACTCTAGAAACATTACATTATTACTGCCTTGCAGACATGAATAATATAATTTTGAGCACTTGAATCCCATTAAGTACTTTTTTCAAAATTTTGATATTCATAATTGTCTTCAAGGATGAAAGAATGAGAATCATTCTATAACATCCTGTCACAAAGTGCTATATGTCACTTTTGTCCTTGATTTGAGAGAAGTTTTCACTCAAACTGTTTATAAATAGAACAGTTATAAGCTGAAGATTCAAAATATGTTATTACAAATAAAATACATCTTCCACAAAGCAAGCATTGTCACAAAATGACATGTTAAAAGGGAAATTATTAGCTCTCTAGAGATCATTAAGCATAACATTTTCTTAACCACAAATATCAGAAAAAAGACATTTTAGGACCGTAGGTAAATTTGCCATCACGCACAATAGTTAATATTCACATGTGCAGTGCAAGCCAATGACATTCTTAAATTTTCACCCACATCATAAATGAACCTCATAATTGTTCAAGTATTGGTTTTGCACATACCCTGTTTTCATCTACTCAGAGAAATTCACAAATGGAAATGAAAAATAATGCTGTTACAGACAGAGCTGAGAGTCATCTGTAACTAATATTTTTCAAATAATCCATTTATACACTTTCATATTTATTACATCTATTATTAACAAATTATTTGTGGCACAAATCAAATTGACCATGAGAACTGCTGGAGTTGATAATAAGTATTTGAGAATTTAAATTAAGGTAAGCAAGAGTGTTGTCATGGTGTAAATATAAAGGCAATGATAATCTCACATCTTTGTGGCCAAATGTAAAGTCACAAAAGAAAAGGGATAAAAAGCCTCATTTAATGGAGAGGGAATAAATGGCAGTTAAAGATTATTCCTATGGGTTGAAAACCTTCTAGCATATATTAAGGAAAAATATAGCATCTCTTCCAAAAGCATATGGGGAAAGAGGATTAGATAGCATTCAAGTTTTATAGATAAAAATAAACATTGTTTTTGTTAAATATGAAAGCAAAACAAATAATAATAATATAGATGAAATGAAAAAAGCCTTCAGCAATAGAGTCATGGTGATCAGAGGATCAAAGTGAGTTAGAAGCTGATTATAAAGGTCAAGAAAAGGAAAAACCTATTAACCCATCAGAATTTCCATTTACCACTCTTGTATGACAACATAAACCTTACTATATCCAGGTCCTGTCCTAGCAAGTCCTTTTCTTTTTTCAAGACTATTTCTTAAAGCAGTTTTATGTTCATAGAAAAATTAAGAAGATACAACGATTTCCTTTTACCTCCTGCCCGAGTACATTCATAGCCTCCCCCATTATCAGCATCCCCCACCAGGATAGTGCATTTGTTACAGTTGACGAGCCTACACTGATACATATTCACCCAAAGTCCATAGTTCATAATGGGGTTCATTCTCCGTGTTGTACCTCCTATGGGTTTGGAGAAATGAGTAATGACACGTATCCCCACCCATATAGTATCATAGAGAGTAGTTTCACTGTCCTAAAATTATTCTGAGTTCCACCTTTTTATCTGCCCTAATCATGCTCCACCCTGGACAACCACTGTTTTTTATTGTCTCCATAGTTTTGCCTTTCCCAGAATGTCACTTAGTTGGAATTATATACAGTATAGTCTTTTGAGATTGGATTCCTTGACTTAATAATATATATTTAAGTTTCCACTAAATGCAAGGCCTTTTAATTTTTTCTTCTGATCATTAGTATTTTCATGTTAGCATTAATATCTCCAACTATTAAAAAAATAACCTAAAATGAAGGGAGTTTAGGCAAGTAATACAAGAGATAGAACTTTTAGACTCAAAATCATCTTTAAAAATGACCTATAAATATCAAATATAAAAAGACTCTAAGGGTTTTTAAATATTTTTTGTAATGAACAAAGGAGGTTAGGGAAGGTAAGATATTTAGCCACCACCATCACTCAATAGTAAAAAGAAAATTTGGAGTGTGTAATTATGTAGTCCTGTCTTTCATTTCATTCTGAGTTTATGATTAGAAGTAGCAGGAAACAGAACTGAGTCCTAACAGGATATTCTTCAATTAAAGATAGGGGAGAGTTCTTTTAAAATTAAAACAAAAATATTCTCATTCTGCTTCTTTTCCTGGAGACACTTTCAACTTGTTTTTGAGGGATAATTAAAATAATCAATCCCCTTATTTTTATTTTTATTATTCCCAAACTGCAAGGAAAACACAATTAGAAAAAATAGATTACAATCTTTCTTAATCTATTTTAAGTCATTAAAATTAGTATGAAAGATGTTTTTAATGATTTAAAATAGATTAAGAAAGATTTTAATCTATACTTCAAGAAAGCATGCAATTTTAACTCTATTGAATATTGCTTAATAGCAACTTTGATAGGCTATGGAAAATTACTTTAGAAGGAATTATTATTTCTTATTAAAAATGACAATATTCCCAGTTTTGCAATCTTCTTTTTATATCTGCTTCCTCTGGAATAGGAGATAGCTTTTAACAAAAACTGTAGCACAATTCAAATGATGCTGGCATTTTCTATTGGCAATCAACTGAAAATAACCACTACTTGGGTTTGTATGTATGTATGTATGTGTGTGTGTGTGTGTGTGTATACACATGTGCATTTTTAATTGATTTTGAAGAAATATAATCCAAGAAAATATGAAACAGTAATTCTATGGTGTGAGTCCCCTTGTGAAATTATAAATAATAAATTGCCTTGTAATTAACTTTAGTAAATATTAACCTACCTTTAAAGAAGGTAGTAATCTCAGTAGGTCAAAGTCTTGCCAAGGATCCCTCTCTTTTATCAAAGCTCTGAGGGTGAATGATCTGGTCTCTGGACTCCAGTTACTAGAGTAAAATCAGTCTGGCCTGCACAAGTTGGGGAGATATGGGTGTTATTTATCTGTTGATATTCTCAGTGAGATTCTTTGATGGGACAGATCTGTAGTTCCTGAAAAACTGGCCTTCTGTTGCCTAAACAGCATGCTCATCCCCTTCACACTCTTTGCAAACTTCAAGCATGTTACAAAATCACTAATGCAAGGACACCAATAAAATGAGTTATTTTTTCTGGAAATTTAGAAACTCTCATGGAACAAAAGTTGGTGTCGTATGGCAGCATGAGACCTAGAAGAAAATCTAGATTCTTCAGAAACAGAATTTTAGGAAAAATACAATGAAGTGTTTTTGTTGATACACCTTTATGAAATATTTTTAGCTTGTAAATGCCAATTCATTCAGCAAAATGTCAGGGATGTCTTGACATCATCATATAAAGGATGTGTCTATATGTGTTTGCTTTTGGGTGTATATGTAAATGTAACACCTTTATATTTCTATGTATTTACACACATATATATAAGAAATCCATTTTTTACTATAACACTGTAAATTTTGGTAATGATAAACATTCTTCTTCATTTTATAAAGAAAAAAATCCTACAAATCAGGGAGTCAGGTTTGTAAATAGTCTGCAGAGGAAGCAAAATTTTCCTCTACCCTCTTAGGATTTTTTGACTGGGTCAGAGTATTAAACATAAAACAGATTAACAGGAGAAAAATCACACATATCTTTTAAGTTTTATGTAACACTGGGGCCTCAGAAGGAAATAAAAACCCAAAAGAATAGCAAAACCTACATGCTTTTAAAGTAGTTTCAACAAAGAAGCAATTGGGGAAAAGTAAGTATACTACATAAAGGAAGATGAGAATTATTTTAGCAAGGTCTGTTTGTATAGAATTCTCTTGGTCTCAACTTCTTAACCTTTATGATAAGAATGTTGCTTTGCTTCTTGTACAGGGAGGTATCTTTGACATGAGAATTTTTCCCCTGCCTTTAAAAAGAAAGGTAAGCATGTTTTTCAAGTGCCTTTAAATGCAAAATAATCCTTATGCCAAAATCTCATATTTTGGAGTGTATATTCTGTCAATTCAATTGCAGACACACACACTCACACACACACACACACACATGCACACACACCCTATACAACTTGATCAACTTTTCTTGGGACTAGTTTGCCCTTTATTGATCTGATTGCCTTCTAAATACTACAGCTGATACAGTTTAGACACTGAGGCTCCCTCTTCATTCTACTATAAGTGTCATCTGTTTCTTCATGTATGATACTACTTTTCAATATTAAAAGATGTAGAAAGATTGTGTATTTTTCTTTTCAGTTAAGGGACATTGTCCAATGCACTCCTTCTTTTCTTTTGGTATCTTTATGTTGATAAAAGATAGGTGCTGTTCTTCTGGCCGTTCATTTTAATGCAAATACAACTGTGAAAGCCCATAACATGGTTGCCAAACCAGTTTAATGCTCTGCATTGTCAATGACCACTTTTTAAATTTACTTAAAAGAAAAGAAACCTACATTTGATCTCATACTGACATATTTGGTTAATTGAAAGGACAGAGCCTGTAGGATATGTGAACTTGAGATCAAACAAAAAAGGATATTCCAACTTATTGTTGACAGATGTCTCTAAACCCATTTACGAGGAACAGTGTCAGCTCTCTGCACATGGAAAACCTAGGACTGCTATTTCCTGACAAATGAAGAGCAGGAATTATAAAATTATAAACCAAAACCAAACAAACCTATTTTTTTCCCCAGAGCCCTCACCCTTGTCCTTTCAGAAGCTTTATTTTTATTTATCTCTCTGTAAGCTATCAGATATATGCTTTTTATATATGGTAATTACACTTAGCTCATGATTCTGGCAAAGGTGTGTGTGCATGTGGGCATGCATTTGTAGCCATATTGAAGGAGTCATAAACTAAACGTCTACAAAGTCAAAGAACAGAATAGTTAGACAACTAGCTAGAATATATACATATTTGTGTGCTTTATGAGTAATGGAAACTGTAGTAAAGTAGAATTCAAAAAACATCAATGCCTGTGCCACTTGAATTGGGGAACCCCAGATACTTCCATAGTTGATTGTGGGTACTATGTTGCCATATATTACACTTCATCGAGAGACCCTAAAAATTAGTGTTTTCCTGAAAAATATCCTTGTTTCTAAATACTGACCTAATTCTTTTTGCAAGGTATTATCTGAGCACATAAAATGTTTCTGACTGTGAAATCCTGCCAGAAGTCAGACAGTTTAATTGATGAGGAAATACTCAGAAAGTTCTCAAATCCCTCCCCATCTTGGCAGGTGTAGTGGGAAGCCAGGGAAGCCAAGGAAGCCAAGGAAACAGGGATTCTGTTGAGGCTTCAGGAATGTAGAGGAATCACAAGGTGCTTGGGTGCTTGAGATTAAAACAATGTAACAATATATTCCCCCCCACCAACCAGGACTCAGTGGTATGGAACAGCTTGTTAATAATAGTCATGGAAGCCCATTAGTTTATAATATGGTGTCCGGGTAACCTTTACAGAAATAGATTAAAATACAACTAGCAACCTGAATATACCTATAGTGACCTAATAGCTCCCATTGCAATGGTTCCTGGATGCTGACACCCCTCTAGCTTTGTAGAAAATGTATAAAGGGCATGGCTCTGCTGTACTTGGGTCTCAGATCTTTGGAGAGCACTGTCCTCTGAGCCCGTTGGTGTAAAATAAACCTCCACCCTCCAAGACCTCCAAGTGACACTTGGTTCCTCCATCAGCGATCCAGTCCAGGTTTTCCAGTTTTCTGTAACATAATAACTGTAAAAATAAAATAAAATCGTATTCATATCAAATTAGTTTTCTAAATTTAGTGTTATATACCAGGGTATAAAATATTCTCTTTTTATTGCTTAATAGAGCTAGCTAAATTATCTGATTATTCTAGGCCTAAAGAAATTAGTAATGGGAAAATTGAGTAATTTCAACACCCTTCCAGATCATTCAATAAGAATGGCTAATTGTTATGGTATTCTTAAGGCCAGGACACAGTCTGTAAAAATGAGACTCTACTATAGACTAATTATAAAAGAAAAGAAATAGCATTCCTGCTTTGGACTAATAGGTTTAATGGTATGCTACAATGACTAATGAAAATAGAAAGCTTTAAGTCTGTTTATTTGTTCCTTTAAATATAATAGTCATAATAATTGGATTATATTTCAATTGGTGGTTTATTGATATAAGGAAATACTTATTTAAATCTTGATAAAATTATTTCAGGATCCTCACTTCATCCGTGTTATGTGTCCTTATTTTATAGCAGTGAAAGATTACTCTTAATGAAACTTGATAAGATTGTAAACCTTATTAGCCAATACGACACAGATGTTGCAATTTGTAATTAGTACTGATTAGTTAGTACAATAGGGTTTTCCAAAATGGCAGTTACAGTTTTCAAATTCTTAGACAAACCATGATGCTTTTATAAATGTTATAATTACATATATAAAATCCCTTTATTAGTAGGCCAAGTTACTATACTACCTATTATTATAACCTATACTAAACATTTTGTTTAAATGAATCATTTTCCAGCAAAGATTTTCCTAAATGCTAAAATTCTAAATTGATTTTTCTATGTGTTTTTTTCTCCATGAAAATAGCAATTGTAAAATTGTCATTCTTATAAATATAATTCAAAATTTTGAAAGAGTGAAACTTCCTGAAAGTTCAAATTAAATCTTTCATTATTTAGTTGTAATTATAATTATTTAATTTTTATTTTTCTCATATTTATTTTAGAAAACTGCATTTGTCCTCAAAGTATTTATTTTTTTATTTTCATTAATCAGCAAAATTCAATATTATTTAGTTGTTGGAAGAGTGGAGTAGAAGTTTGGTGAAAGATAAAATAATCAGTTATCATGGATGTGCAGTGATTAAACTATGGAATAAAAAAGTTAATAGAGATAGAGAATATCTGGGAAAATAGTGTAGTACCTCATTATTGAGAATGTAGGTGAAAAAAAGAAAATCAGTTTTTTCTAATTAGCAGCAAACCTGTTTTATCTTGTTTGTAATTTATTTATTTATTCACTCATTTTAAAAGTCTCTTCCCAAAATGTGTGTTCAATTTAGCGGCTTTCCATATATTCTGACTATACCTGATAGTGCAAGTTAACAAAATAGTTTGGCTGAAATGCCCAGTCACTTGAGCTACAAGAATTCAAATATTACACATTTGAATGCTTCAGTGGATTTGCTAAGATCATAAGCAGAAAAGGTAAAATGAAATTTTTTCTACTTTAATTGACAAATGCAATTTTAGAACTTTGAGACAATGCAACTGGACTTTGACATTTTTATATTAACTACATTGAAGTAATGATGATGCTCTAATTTCACAATGTAAAAGTGGACATTTGTAAAGCAGCCATTCTACAGTGAGCTTGAATATCAATGAAGAGTGCATTCCAGCCACAAACAGAACTACTTGGTAAATGCAAAGAGAGATGCAAGGCCACCGCCTAGAGATGCTCTTGCCAGGAACTTCATATGACCTCCTTTCTCCTTTTCCCAATTTTTTCTCCTCCTCCTGTTTCAAAACTTCCCCAGTCACTACCTTCTTCCTTGCGACTGTACCTTTGGACATTTACAACAGCAAATTCTTTAGCAGTTCCTCTGAATTTTTGTCTCCAGTAGGCAGCTGCTCATCCTACAACTATCTGCAGAAGAATCTATTCAAATAGTAGCACATACTCTTAGCTGTGTTCACTATATTTTGATGTTGTCTTCACCACATTTGAAGAAGACAGTGACAGATATTGTAAGAAACATAATGAATTTAATCACACATCACTGTCTGGGAAGCCCAACAGAGATTTCTTAACCAGGTGGCTTGCCACCAGAGGTAACTGTTTGAGACTAGATGTATGGTTGCTTCAGTGGCTGGAAGGGATTAATATTCTAAATTAAAATTGAAATCCACTCACTGGACATCTGATCTAGGCACAGTCTGAATTTAAACATATGAATATTACTTCTGAGCACCCTCTGTCTTAATCTGCTTGGGCTTCCATAATAGAATAACTTAAATTGGGTAGGTTAAAAAAACAAATTTATTTTCCACAGTCCTAAAGTCTGCGAAGTCCCAGATCAAGAGGCCAGTTGATTCAGTCTTGGAAGGGCTCTTGTTCTCACTTGCAGATGGCTATTCTCTCTCTGTGTCTCCACATGACAGAAAGAGAGAACCACAAACTGTCTCTTTAGGGGCATGGATCCCATACTGGGAGCCCCATCCTCATGGCTAATCACCTCCCAAAGCCCCCTCATCCAAATACCATCACCTTGGGGGTTAGGGCTTCAACATACAACTTTTGGAGGAATACAATTCAGTCCATAGCACCATCTTTAAACACTCAAATTATGTCAAGGAAAACTGTAAGTTATGCATAAATATCGGCACATTGAATTTTGTGTTTTTTCTTTGTTATTTAAACTTTTCTTTTTTTCTCTGGCTTTTTCTGTCTATTGAATTCATAATTCCAGGCATGAATTTTAATATGAAAAATCAGTAGTTTCCTATTGTGAGTTTTTTTTAATCTTTTTTTTTCATTGGAATGAAGTTGATATCCAATATTATGTTGGTTTCAGATGTACCACATAATGCCTCAATAATTAGATTCATGACTAGATGTTTGCCACAATAAATGTAGTTAGTAACCCCATTGCCACACCAAGATATTACAATAATATTGGTTATTTCTCTATGTTGTATTTTGATGCCTATGAGTAACTTATTTTACAGTTTGCAGTTTGTACCTCTTTATTCCCTTAATGTAGTTCACCCATCCCCCAACTTCATCCTTATGATAACCAGCAATCTGTTGTCCATATTTATGAGTCTATTTTTTGTTTGTTTATTTTGTTTTTTAGATGCCACATATAAATGAAATCATGTTGTATTTGTCTTTCTCTGCCTGGCTTATTTCACTTAGCATGGACCCTCTAGGGTCCTATCCATAAGAATGGGATATATTTCCATTTATTCATGTCTTCAATTTCTTTTATCAGTGTCCCATAGTTTTCAGAGTACAGGTCTTTCACCTCCTTGGTTAGGTTTATTCCTAGGTGTTTTATTCTTTTTGATGCCATTATAAATGGAATTGTTCTCTTGATTTCTCTCTCTGCTATTTCACTGTTAATATTTAGGAATGCAAGAGATTTCCCTATATTGATTTTGTATCCTGCAACTTTGCTGAAACCAGTTATTAGATCTAATTCTTTTTTGGTGGAGTTTTTAGAGTTTTCTATATATAATATCATGCTATCTGCAAATAGTGACAGTTTTATTTCTTCCTTACTAATTTGGACACCTTTTATCTCCTTTTCTTGTCTGATTGCCATGGCTAGGACTTCCAATACTATGTTAAATAGAAGTGGTGATAGTGGGCATCCATGTCTTATTCCCAAATAGAGGAGAAACTGTAAGCTTTTCACCATTTAGTATGGTATTGGCTGTGGGCTTGTCATATATGACCTTTCATTATGTTGAGGTATGTTCCCTCTATGCCTACTTTGTTGAGCATTTTTATCATGAACAGATGTTGAATTTTTTCAAATGCTTTTTCAGCATCTATAGAGATGATCATATAGTTGTTATCTTCCTGTTAATATGGTATATCACATTGATTGTATGGAGATACTGTACCGTCCTTGCATCCCTGGAATCAGTCCCACTTGGTCATGATGAATGATCCTCTTCATGTGTTTTTGAATTTGGTGAATACTTTCTTGAGGATTTTTGTATCTGTTTTCATCATGAATATTGTTCTTTACTTTTCTTTTTTGTAGTGTCTTTGCTTTTGGTATTAGAGTAATGCTAGCCTCATAGAGTGAGTATGGAAGTGTTTCCTCCTCTTCTATTTTTTAAGAATACTTTAAGAAGGATAGGTATTAGCTTGTACTTAAATGCTTGCTAGAATTTACCTGTAAAGCTGTCTGGTCCTGGACTTTTGTTTGTTGGGAATTTTTTGATTGTTCGGTTTTGTTACCAGTAATTTGTCTATTCAGATTTTCTGTTCTTCCTGGGTCAGTCTTGGAAGATTATATGTTTCTAGGAATTTATCCATTTTTTTCTAGGTTGTCCAATTTATTAGCATATAATTTTTCATAGCATTATAATTCCTTGAATTCCTGTAGTGTCAGTTGTACCCTCCTTTCCATTTCTGATTTTATTTGTGCCCTCTCTCTTTTTTTCTTGATAAGGCTCTCGAAGGGTTTGTCTTTTTTTATTTTCTCAAAGAACCAGCTCTTGTTTCATTGTTTTTTTCTTAGTCTCTATTTTATTTATTTCTGTGCTTATCTTTTTTAATGTCCTTCCTTCTACTAATTTTTCTCTTTGTTTCTGCCTCTTTTTCTAGTTTCTGTAGCTGTAAGGTTAGATTATTTGACATCGTTCTTGTGGTGGGACTACATTGCTATAAACTTCCTTCTTACAACCACTTTTGCTGTATCTCATGTATTCTGTTTGCTTTCATTTGTTTTCATGTATTGTTTTGTTTCCTCTTTGAATTGCTCCTTGATCCATTGATTATTTAGAATCAAGTTGTTTAGCATCCATGTGTTTGTGTTTTTTCCAGTTTTTTTTATTGTAATTGATTTCTAGTTTCATACCATTGTGGTCTGAGGTGGTGGATACAGTTTCATTCTGAAATTTGTCAGACTTGTTTTGCATCCTTATATGTGATCTATTTTGGAGACAGTTCCATATGTACTTGAGAAAAAATATGTATTATGTTTCTCTTGGGTAGAATGTTCTATATGTATCTGTTAAGTTCATCTGGTCTTAACATTCAACATCTGTGTTTCCTTTTTCATTTTCTACTTGGATGATCTACACATTGATGAAGTGGGTTTTAAAGTCTCCTACTATTATTGTGTTGTGGTCAGTTTCTCCCTTTAGGTCTCTTAGTGTTTGGTGCATATATTTAGGTGCTCCTGTATTGATTGCATAGATGTTTACAGTTGTTATATCCTCTTATTGGACTGATCCCTTTATCATTATGTAATGTCCTTCTATGGGTCTCTTGTTACTTTCTTTGTTTTGAAGTCTGTTTTTTCTAATGTAAGTATTGCAATTCCAGCTTGTTTTTTGTCATTCCTATTTGTATGGTATATCTTTTTCCATCCCTTCAGTTTCAGTCTTTGTGTGTCTTTTGGTCTGAAATGAATCTCTTGTAAGCAGCATATAGATGGGGCTTGTATTTTCATCCTTTCAGTTACCCAATGTCTTTTTAATGGAGCATTCCAGCCATTTAAATTTAAAGTAATTATTGATTATATGTACTTATTGCCATTTTGTTAAATGTTTCCTGGTTGTTTTGTTGTTCTTATCTGATTCTTTCTTCCTCTCTTCCTGTCTTGTCTTGTGTTTTATAACTTTCTTTAGTGTTATGGTTAGGTTCCCTTCTCTTTCTTTTTTGTGTATCTATTATGTTTTGGTTTGTGGTTACCATAGGCGTTCTTATATGACATCCTATGAATACAACAGTCTATAAGCTGATGGTCACATATGTGAATACATTCTACCAGCACTATGTTTCTTTCTCCCCCTCCTTCACTTTTTACATATCTTCTTTTACATCTTTTTACTAAGCAATTCCCTCAGTTGATATTTACATGTAATTGCTTTTCCTACTTTTATGTTTTTGACCTTCATACTAGCTTTTAAGTAATGGTCAACTACTCTAGCTTTATGTTTGCTTTGTAGTGGGAATTACTCCCTTAAATTTCTTGCTTCTATTTAGGCTCTTTTCCTTTTAAAAAAGTCCCTTTAACATGTCTTGTAAGGCTTGTTCAGTAGTGATGAACTCTTTTAGCTCATGTTTATCTATGAAGCTTCTCTCTCCTAAATTCTGAGTGATAAGCTTTCTGGGTAGTTTATTCTTGGTTGGAGGTTTTTTTCCTTTCAGCACTTTAACTAGATCATATCATTCCCTTCTGGCTGTAGAGTTCCTGCAGGAAAATCAGCTGATAGTCTCCTGGGTTTTCCTTTATATGTAATTTGTTGTTTTTCTCTTGCTGCTTTTAAGATCCTCTGTTTGTCTTTGATCTTTGACATTTCTATTACACTGTGTCTTGGTGTGGACCTCCTTGGGTTCATATTCTTTGGAGCACCCTGTGCTTTCTGGAGCTGGTAAACTGTTTCCCTCCCCAGGTTAGGGGAGTTTTCAACTATTATCTCTTCAAATGTATTTTTTACTCCTTTCTCTCTCTCTTTTCCTTCAGAGATTCCTATAATGTGAATATCAGCATGTCCCACATTGCTCTTACCCTATCCTCATTTCTTTTAATTCTTTCTTCCTTCTGCTGTTCAACTTGGGTGCTTTCCATTATTCTATCTTCCAAGTCACTGATCCATTCTTCATCCTCTAGCCTGCTGTTCATTCCCTCCAGTGAATTTTTTATTTCATCTGTTGAATTCTTCATCTCTTGTTCCTTTTTAGACTTCCTATCTCTTTCTTTAAGTCCTTCTTGAGTTCTGCTATTATTTTCTCACTTCTAGTTAAGTATATAACCATTGCTTTAAACTCTTTATCAGGTAGAAATAGGTTTTTTTTTCTTTTATTGTTTTATCATTTGAATCATATTCTTCTGACTCCTCATTTTGTATAGCTTTGTGTGCTTGGTTCTTTGAATTGTTGAAAGTGCTCACTCGCCCAGTCTTGAAGGATTGGCCTTGTGTAGCAGAGTGTTCTGTTTAGCCTTGTGCTTTTGTCAAGCTGGAGGCCAAGTAAGTGTGAGATGGGCTTTTCCTAGTGCTGGGGTTCCCAAGGCATAGTCTCAGGGGCATGGCCTTCTGGGAATATTGGAAGGGCTCCTAAGTGGACACCTTTGTGTTCTGCACTGGTAGGGGGAAGGTAGTGGGCCAGCAGCAGGTCAGGCCACACTCCAGGTAATTCCTGGATTAGCACCAGCTGAATCACCTGTGCCTCCTTACCCATATATCCATGCACTCTATGCTGCTTGGGACCATCCAGGGTAATTCCCACATTAGATGCCCACTGGATGGCATGAAGTCAGGCTCTGTGCACTTCCCTGTTGGACCCTGAAGGCTCTGGGCTGCTCCTGGGAATTATTGCATCAGCATCTGCGGACCTGCTAGTATCTGGCATTGGGCATTGTGCACCCTTATATTTCCTTGGGGCCCCTGTGCACCTGAGCTACTCCAGGGAATTCCTGCATCACTGGCTTGGATCAAGCATCATACATGTTTGCATTCCCCCATGGCCCTTGCACACTTTGGGCTGCTGTAGTGAATTCCTGTGTTGCCACCCTCTGATCCTGCTGGTGGCCATATATTCCTGCAAATGCATTCCCCTGTGGCAATCTGGGGAGTTGCCTTTTCAGCACCAGCCCACAGATTTGTGCACCCTCCCTGTGAGCTGGGGAATTTTCCAGTCCTGCTGATGGGGCCTGGGCCAGTGGATAACAACATGCAGCAAGGTGAGATTGCTGGATATCCTGCAGGCACCCCTGGGTATAGGTGGGGGGTAAGGCAGCTGCCTAAACCAAGTCTGAGATTGGTGTGTGCACCCAGATCCTATTCTTGGCTTCACTAAGATTTGAGGAAGGATTGCAAACAATAGCACTGGCTGGCTTCTCCAATGCCAGACTGCCTCCAATGGTTTCCTTGCCAAGCAGTGGACCTTTATTTCTATAACTTAGGTTCTTTCACTTATGGTCTAGTTTCACTTCAACCCACTAGGCGTTTTTCCTGCACCTGAGTGCAGGGAATCCACACCTGGCTCTCTCAGGGATATCCTTTCCATTCTTCTCCACTGGTTGTGATGGTGGAGGGGCTTCCACAGTTACCGTGTCTCTCCCTCCTGTTATTTTTTTAAATGTGATATTTCCCTCTTTGTATTGAAGGTTTTCTATTTGCTTCTCCATTCTTCCTCAGGGTGAAATGCTGCATGTGTAGGTATAGATTCGGTTTTTAGGTGTATTCAGGTTCTCTTTAATTTGCCATCTTCCCAGAATCCTGTCAGTGAGTTTTTAAAATGCACATATTTTAAAAATTATATGCAACATAAATATTTCAGCTATTTTGTTTCAACACATTTAGTTCTTGTATCTGAGTTATACATGTGTGTATGTGTGTGTGTGTGTGTGTCTGTGCATTTATGTATGTCTGTGTGAATGTGTTCCCTAATATGTAGAAACAACTGAAGCTAAGCTTGTAAATTTCAGATAAATCCGTTTTTCACTATCCATTTCTGTGGAATTTGCCTGAAAATACCAACTTACTACATATAAGAGATTAAGTAGAAGATTCACTAACCCATCTATACACAGGGTCTAACTCTTCTCTCGATAGGAAACATATAAGATGGTTCTTCCATTTGAAATAGTCTATGCTTATTTCTAAATTAATATTTCAAAAATGTAATGCATTATTAACCTTCTGCTTGAATGTAATATTTCTAAGTATTGTATCAGTAATGCTGCATTCTTTTAAAGTAAGTGACAAGTTTCCCAACCTTAAGACATTTTAATAAATAGTTCAGGATTTCAAATCAGAAAATAGGCATTTGTTTCCCAGATAACTAATTATGAAAACGGCTAGGAAAAATATTTATAGGTCTTAAATTGAATTCCATCTCTGTAATAAAGCTTTCATTTATTTTGTTACCTAACCTATTTTGATATTATTTTTTCCATACAAATGATTTTCCAGAAAATTTCTTTGAAAAGAATTTAACTGTCAGATCTCAGTTTTCCAATGTTATCTTTAACCTAATTAAATTAAATAAAAAATAATCTCAACAATATAGTTATAATTATTATGAGGGTGATCTCATTGATGCCTTGGTATAAAGGATATTCTAAATCCAAGGTAATAGTATATTATCTTACAAGTGACTTTTTTTGCATATTCTCCATAGCTTATCATTAAAATTTTAGCAGTTTCAATACCCCCAACTCTCAGATTAAGCATTTGACTAGGACAACATCTGATTCTAAATATCTAAATATTGTGTTGGATTTTCTTATCATCAACTTGATTAGGATGGATTTGTTTCCTAGAATCTTTATCATGTATGTTTCTAGTTGACTAAATGAGGAACTTATGCAAGTTTTGAGAGTTGGAAGGAGAGATCTTTATTCACAGAAGATCTCTGTGATCAAGTGATGGACAGGTACAGAAGTGATTCTCCCTGTTCAGTCCTCAGGTTCCTGACTTTGGGCTTTGCTGACCAACAGCAGCCTCAGACACCATGGACACAAACCACTTGGTTCAATAAAAGCAAGTTGGATAAAAATTAAAGCACTTGCTAAAACTTGGCAAAACCAACTCTCACTTTGGAAAACTTAATAGTTGCCCTGTGATTGTCAATTTTTTATTTATAACATAGGAGTAGCATAAGTACCTTATATTTTATTTGGAGATTAAACGTGAACCATTTGAGAAAGAAGTTTATACACTACATATATGAAATTCATGTAGTTGGAATACTCCAATATAAACAGTCTCTTACCCAAAATAAAGCCAGTTGTTTTGACTAACTTGGCACCTTTTTGATTCAAGTTTCCCAATTTGTATTATTTGTATTCGGGTCTATTCATTTATTAAAGCTCATTCTCTGAGTTGAGACCTATCATTTGACTGACAGCAGAAGACTTATTCCCAACATGTGTCCTACTGTGCTGATCTCCATAAGGATAAAAGTAAAAGCAACACAATAAACAAAAGGCAAGAATTTCTTGAGGGGGGAGTGAGAAAGCCCACAAATTTATAGTAACAATAATTATAATATGAAAATATAACTTTAGGCTAGTATTGTTTCCCCTAAAAAGATATGTTGAAGTCCTAACTGCTCGTAGCTGTGTATGTGACCTTATTTGGAATTCGGGTCACTGCAGATGTAATCAGTTAAAATGAGGTCATACTGGATTTGTGGGATGCTAATCCAGTGACTGGTGTCTTCATACAAGAAAAAAGAGGGATAGTTGACACACACAGACACACATACACAAGGCAGATGACTAGGTGAAGATGGAGGCTGAGATTATAATTATGTTTCCACAAACCAAGGACCTCATTGTCAAAATTGCCAGCAGCCTCCAGGAATGAGGAAGCATTTTTCTCTAGAGTTTTCAGAGGGAGCATGACCCTGCTGACACCTTGATTTCAGACTTTTACGTTGTAGAACTGTTTGAGAATAAATTTTTGTTGTTTAAAGCCACCAGATTACTGGTAAATTTTTACCACAGCCTTAGGAAACTAATACAGCAAGTTTTTGCAAAACGTGCACATTAAAGTACTATATCAGTAGCATTAAACTAGATTATTTTGTGGGGGGAGAAAAGAGTTCAGTCAAATTTGCAAAAATCTGAATTTTATTTGTAAAATTGGGGGATGTGTTTAATTATGGTAATATGGCCCATGTGTGCATTGTTAAATGTATGTAGCATTTTCAAAGCCATTTGGAAAAGAAAGATTTTAATGTAATATTTCTTATGATTGAGTATTTTTTGAATGACAAACTTCGGGAAATACTGCTTATAAGCCAATCTATATTCTGCAAACAGAGTATTTATATCCAAAACATTGCAACATAATCAAGTCTTGCTCTAGAATTAAAAATTTATGCTAGAATATTAAAAATATATTACTGACATAAAATAAATATTTGAGTAAGATAATATCAATGTCATAATCATAGATACAATGAAGAAACTCGACAGAAGTCTCTAGTGCATGAATTATAAAGAAGAGTTTGCTGATTAGTGGTGCCTGTGCTGTTTAAGGGGCAAGATATAACTTTGTATAAGCCTTATGGAAGTTCCTTTCCCATTTTCATCCACTTTTTCCCCTCATGTTTCAGCTATTTCAGTGTCAGGATTACAGGAGCAAAATGGTTGGGCATGTTCAGGCTTAAGAGCAAATGTGGGCCTGACTCTGAAGTGACTGAGCTGGGGCTCTCCTGACTGGGCAAAGGATCTTGGTGGTACACAGGAGAGGTGTCCTTATGACACATGGTGGTGGGGGTTGGGAGGCAAGGATTCAAGTGTAACCAAAATGTCTACCCAGGAAAACAAGTTTCACAATCAACACACCAGTTCAGGGAACTAAGGTCTGCTGTGTGTTTAAGAAACAAATGAAAAATTTTGGTAGATTACTGAAGAAACCTTTGATATTGGTTTCATTTGTGATAATGTAATCCAAACCCCTAATCTGATTTCCTGCGAGCATCTTGGGGAGGGTGGATGTCTGGGGTACTCCTGATTCATGCACAGAATTGCTTAGGGTTTTCCTAGACACCAGTTATTTCTTCCTTGCCCAAGTCCCTTGAATGGGAAAACAGTCTCAGACAAAGATACAGACATATCTGAGATGTCATGTTATAAGTGTGCAGTAGCATTATGTCTTAAAAACAACATACATACCTTTATTTAAAAATACTTTATTGCTAAAAAATGCTAACCATCATCTGAGCTTTCAGCAAGTTATAATCACTGATCATACATCACCATAATAAATATAATAATAATAATAATAATAAAGTTTGAAGTATAGTGAGGATTACTAAAATGTGACACACAGAAATAGAGTGACCAAATACTGTTGGAAAGTTGGCCCCCATAGATTGCTTCATGCAGGGTTGCCACAAACCTTCAACTTATAAAAAAAGGAAATATTTGCAAAGTTCAGTGAAATAAAGCACAATGAAACAAATCATGCCTGTATTTTCATGGTATTGTACATGCTGAAATTATGCACTCAAGGCCGATGATAAAGTGGGCAGACACATGAACTGTCAACCGAGACCTGAGACACGGACTGCAAAAGTGCTGGTGCCTCTACAGTTGGGGTCTCTTTGGCAGGCTAGGTCCCAAACAATCACAAATACTAGTAGTCTCATCTTATTAATTTGCTAATACCTATACAGCTTAAAAACATTGGTAAAAGAAAGGCAGAGTAAACCAAAAGAAAGCAGAAGTAAGGCATTAATATAGATAAAGACATTAATGTTATATAAAGGAAAAATAGAAGTTAGTTCTCAGGAAACAAAAACATTGAATAGTGCAACCATTAGTTTGCCTTATCAAATACATAAAGATATGAAAAGGGGTGATAATAATTAGAGAAAAACATTTAAATCATGAGAGACCAATTTATACAACTTTATGTAAATATATTAAAAGTCTAGATCAAAGGAATCATTTTTTCTCAAAAAAATAAAGCATTCCAAAATAGACTCTTGTAAAGAAAATAAGTCTAAACAGGTTAAATATAATAAAAGAAATAGAGAAGATTATTAAATGCTAAATAACTCTTCATCAAGAAAGGACCAAGCTCAAATTGTTTCTTTTTCTTTTAAAGGTCAGATAATTCCAGTACTACTTAACTATTCCAAACATAAATTGACAATTTCCATTTTAAAAGATTGATATTGGTCCTCAAAACGAATAAACATTATATCAAAATATAAAACTATTGCCAAATTTTCCTCAAGAATATTGTTATAAAATCAAAAATATAATATTTGCAATCAAAAATCAAGCCAACAGCACATTAAAGAATAACAAACCATTAAAAAATGCAGTTTATTTCATAAATGCAAAGATGGTATAATATTAGTAGATTCATTCACATATTCTATTTATCAAAAGAGCTAAGAAAAAAAATCATGTAATTATTTCCTCAGATACCAAAGGTATTGACAGAATTCAACACCCATTCAACATTATTTTTTCCTCAGCCAAAAATATTAGTTATAAACAAGATAAGAAGATCACTCTCTTTACTATTTATGTCTCTGATGGATATATTAGCTGAATTAGATTAAACAAGATAAAGTAATTAGAGTTATAAGAAATGAAAAGAAAGAAGTGCAACTATATCTTTTTGCATAGCACATGATTTTATATTTAAAAAACTGAAAATAATCTATGGGAACACTACTGTACACAATAAAATTATTTAATAGAAGATTATGAAGTAAACATATAAAAACCAAGCCCTCAATGTGTAGAAAAAAATACTATTCTGAAGGAAGAAAGCAGTAGAAATAATGTAAAAGAACATATTCCTCACTGCACACACACCACTTAGCAAATATAAACAACAGCACACAGTAAAAACAAAAACAAACAAAAATTAACAAGAAAAAACTATTTTGAAACACAGAAAAGTAGGCCAAAACAGTGGAAGCCCATATTATGATCTTGGATGAGAAGATGCAGATCATACAGATGTCATTGTTTTCCTGAAATAATTTGTTAATTGAATGCAATCCCAACACAATACAGCTCTGTTGGTTCTAGAATTAGATAAGAGAACTAATGCTTTGGAAGAAAAACAAGCAAGACTACTAAGGGAAATAGTGAAAAGAAGGTTAGCCCTATTAGTGCTAAATATAGACAAATATTTTAATATTGAAACCATTTTTTCTTGCTTGAATGGATAAACCAATTAGAATTTTTTTAATTGGGAAAAAACACATTTGGAAATCTAGTTAATGACAATAAAATATTTCAAATCACTGGGAAAAGATGAATTTTTAAATAAGTGTATAGACACAACTGAACAGCCATGAACAGAGCCACAAAATTCTTTTTGCTTTAATTTGTGCTGTTTCTTAGTCATAGAGCATTTTGTCCTCCTGCCTCCTGTTTGATCTCCTTTGTTTCTCCATCTGCTCAGTAACCAGCTCTACTGCAAGGTCCCAAATTGATCAAATCACATGCCTAAGTATATTACTGTTCTAAGTATGGGTTATTACTATGTTAAAAAGTATGCATATGTAGACTAGGTGAAGATTAAAGATGGTGGCATGAGAGGTGAGACAGAGGCTTCCTCCTAAAATCACATATACTACAAAAATATAATTAATACAACTAATCCTGAAAGAGCAACAGGAAAGAGGACTGCACCAAACTGCATACACCTGAAGAAAGAATAAACAGCACAGAACCGGGTAACGTACCAAAACCATGGCCCAGCGGGACCCAAGCCCTTCCCCCACCCAAGCTCACCAGCAGGAGGAAGAGAAACAGAGCAGGGCGGAAGTGGAGGCCTTAGACTGCTGAATACCTAACTCCAGAGATCTGATCTGGGAGCACAAGCCTGCATTTCATGCTGTTTTCATGGTACTGTCATGCGTAGGGGGACGGAAAGCTAAGACAGGCAGAATACGTGGAGTGACTAAGATTCTAGCCACTTGTGGAAATCAGGGATCCATATCCAGCTGCTCTGAGACAAAAGAAAGGTGGGAAGTCTGAGAGATTTCATAACAGCAAGAGGGCTGCTAAAGGGGCAAGGGTTGCACAGAGCATACTGCTCAGGAGAAAGGACAGGTAGACAAAATTGTCTGGGTGCACTCTGCCCAGCAGGTTGGGAACTTACACTGTCTTCAGGAGCTCCAGCTCCCTGGCTGGCTACAGAAATCCAAGGACCCACTCATGATATGCAGCCCACTGAGCCCTTCTCCCCAGCCAGCACCACCTGGTTCACAAATTAGCAAAACCTACCCTGGCATAAGGCCAGCCAGAGGGAAGCCCAGTCTACAGCAACTACAAACGCAAGGCATAGAGGCTTATACCTATGTTCTCAGCCCACTAGTTCTGGTAGTGGAGACAGGTATAGCAGCCGGAAAGCAGGAAACAGCTCTTTCCTTACCCAAGGCATGAATACCGCTCCCCTGCAACCCCCAACATTGCTACAGGGGCTGAAGAGCACCAGAGAGTAAAGCTTCTGGGTACTAGAGGGTACCATGTACAAATATAAAACACCAAAGGAACCTGGTCGAAAGTAAAATTATGAATACAACCCCTGAGAAAGATACAAATAAAATCAACCTCATGAATCTTCCTGAAAGGGATTTCAAAATAAAAAAATCATTAACATGCTCACGGAGGTGTAGAAAAATATTCAAGAATTCAGGAATGAATTCCAGTCGGAGATCCAATCATTACAGAACACAGTATCAGAAATGAAGCATACAATGGAAAGTTTTAAAAGCAGATTAGATATGGTGGATGAGATGATAAATGAAACAGAAATTAGAGAAGAGGAATACAAAGAAGCAGAGACACAGAGAAAAAAGGATCTCTAAGAATAAAAAAATATTGAGAGAACTGTGTGACCAATTCAAACGGAACAATATTTGCATTATAGGGGTACCAGAAGAAGAGAGAGAAAAAGGATAGAAAGTGTCTTTGAGTAGGTAATAGCTGAAAACTCCCCAATCTGGGGGAGGAGAAAATCTCTCAGGCAATGGAGGTGCACAAATATTCCAACACAAGGGACCCAAGGAAGACAACACCAAGACATATAGTAATTAAAATGGCAAAGATCAGTGATAAGGACAGACTATTAAAAGCAGCCAGAGAGAGAAATAAGATCACATACAAAGGAAAGCCCATCAGGCTATCATCAGACTTCTCAGCAGAAAACTTACAGGCCAGAAGGGAGTGGCATGATGTATTTATTGCCATGAAGCAGAAGGTCCTCGAACCAAGAATACTTTACCTGGCAAGGTTATCATTTAAATTTGAAGTAGGGATTAAACAATTATCAGATAAAAAAAGCTGAGAGAATATACCTCCCACAAACCATCTCTACAGTGTATTTTGGAGGGACTGGTATAGATGGAAGGTTCCTAAGGTATAATAGTTGTCACCACAGGTAATAAAACCACAGAAAAGAAAGTAGAACAATTAATTACTAAGCAAATGCAAAATTAAATCAACTATCCCCAAAGTCAATCAAAGGATAGAAAAAGAGTAAAGAATATGATACCTAATATACAAAGAATGGAGGAGGAAGAAAAAGGTGGAGAAAAAAATAACCTTCATATTGTGTTTGAAATAACATATTAAGTGAGTTAAGTTAGACTCTTAGTTAGTAAGGAAGTTAACCTTGAACCTTTGGTAACCGTGAATCTAAAGACTGCAATACCAGTTAGTACATACCTATCGATAATCACCCTAAATGTAAATGGACTGAATGCAACAATCAAAAGACACAGAGTCACTGAATGGATAAAAAAACAAGACCCATCTATATGCTGCCTACAAGAGACTCACTTTAAACCAAAAGACATACACAGAGTAAAAGTGAAGGGATGAAAAAAGATATTTCATGCAACTAAAAGGGAGAAAAAAGCAGGAGTTGCAGTACTTGTATCAGACAAAATAGACTTCAAAACAAAGAATGTCACAAGAGACAAAGGATATTACATAATGATAAAGGGGTTAATCCAACAAGAAGATATAACCATTATAAATATCTATGTGCCCAACAAAGGATCTCCTACATATGTGAAACAAATACTAACAGAATTAAAAGGGGAAATAGAATGCAATGCATTCATTCTAGGAGATTTCAACACTCCACTCACTCCAAAGGACATATCAACCAGGCAGAAAATAAGTAAGGAGACAGAAGCACTGAACAACACATTAGAACAGATAGACCTAACAGACATCAACAGAGCTCTACACTCAAAAGCAGCAGAATACACATTCTTCTCAAGTGCACATGGAACATTTTCAAGAATAGATCATATCCTAGGCCACAAAAAGAGCTTCAGTAAATTCAGAAATATTGAAATTCTACCAACCAGTTTCTCAGACAACAAAGGTATGAACTAGAAATAAATGATGCAAAGAAAATGAAAAATCCCATAAACACATGGAGGCTTCACAACATGATCCTAAATAACCACCAATGGACCAATGACCAAATAAAAACAGCGATCAAGCAATATATGGAGACAAATAACAAAAATAATTCAACACCATGAAACCTGTGGTACGCAGTGAAGGCCATGCTAAGAGGAAAGTATGTTGCAATACAGGCCTACCTCAGGAAAGAACAATCCCATGTGAACAGTCTAAGCACACAATTAACGAAACTAGAAAAAGAAGAAAAAATGAGGCCCAAAGTCAGTAGAAGGAGGGACATAATAAAGATGAGAGCATAAATAAATAAAATCGAGGAGAATAAAACAATGGAAAGAATCAATGAAAGCAGGAGCTGGTTCTTCGAGAAAATAAACAAAATAGATAAACCCCTAGCCAGACTTATCAAGAAAAAAAGAAAGTCTACACACATAAACAGAATCAAAAATGAAAAAGGAAAAATCACTATGGACACCACAGAAATACAAAAAAATATGAGAGAATACTATGAAAAACTATATGCTAACAAACTGGATAACCTAGAAGAAATGGACAGCTTTCTAGAAAAATAAAACCTTCCAAGGCTGACCCAGAAAGAAACAAAATCTGAACAGACCAATTACCAGCAACAAAATTGAATTGGTAATCAAAAAACTACCTAAGAACAAAACCCCTGGACCAGATGTCTTCACCACTGAATTTTATCAAACACTTAGTGAAAACCTAATACCCATCCTCCTTAAAATTTTCCAAAGAGTAGAAGAGGAAGGAATACTTCCAAACTCATTCTATGAGGCCAGCATCACTCTAGTACCAAAACCAGTACAAAGACACCACAAAAAAAGAAAATTTACAGACCAATAACCCTGATGAACATAGATGCAAAAATACTCAACAAAATATTAGCAAACCTAATTCAAAAATACATCAAAAAGATCCATGATGATCAAGTAAGATTTATTCCAGGGATGCAAGGATGGTACAGCATTCGAAAATCCATCAACATCATCCACATCAATAAAAAGGAGGACAAAAACCACATCATCTCCATAGATGCTGAAAAAGCATTCAGCAAAATTCAACATCCATTCATGATAAAAACTCTCAACAAAATGGGTATAGAGGGCAAGTACCTTAACATAATAAAGGCCATATATGACAAACCCAGGGCCAACATTATAATTAACAGCAAGAAGCTGAAACTTTTCCTGTAAGATCGGGAACAAGACAAGGATGCCCACTCTCCCCACTTCTCTTCAACATAGTACTGGAGGTCCTAGCCGTGGCAATCACACAACACAAAGAAATAAAAGGCATCCAGATTGTCAAGG
The DNA here is from genome assembly GCA_032199065.1 of Smutsia gigantea. Taxonomy (NCBI): domain Eukaryota; kingdom Metazoa; phylum Chordata; class Mammalia; order Pholidota; family Manidae; genus Smutsia; species Smutsia gigantea. Next base: position 52,321 of record JAVSCE010013266.1, read on the forward strand.
AAGAAGTTAAACTGTCCCTGTTTGCAGATGACATGATATTGTACATAAAAATCCCTAAAGAATCTGCTCCAAAATGAATAGATCTAATATCTAACTTCAGCAAAGTTGCAGGATACAAAATTAATGCGTAGAAATCTATGACATTCATATATATTAACAATTAACTAGCAGAAATACAAATGAGGAAAACAATTCCATTCACAATTGCATCTAAAAGAATAAAATACCTAGGAGTAAACCTAACCAAGGGAAGTGAAAGACCTAAACTCTGAAAACTGCAAGACACTCATGAGAGAAATTAAAGAAAATACCAAGAAATGGAAACACATCCTGTGTTCATGGATAAGAAGAATTAATATTGTCAAAATGGCCATCCTGCCTAAAGCAATCTACAGATTTAATGCAATTCCTATCAAAATACCAGCAGTATTCTTCAATGAAGTATAGCAAATAGTTCTAAAATTGATATGGAACCACAAAAGACCCCAAATAGCCAAAGCAATCCTGAGAAGGAAGAATAAAGCAGGGGAATTACACTCACCAACTTCAAGCTCTACTACAAAGCTACAGTAATCAAGACAATTTGGTATTGGCACAAGAGCAAACCATAGACCAATGGAACAGACTAGAGAGCCCTGATATAAACCCAACCATATATGGTCAATTCATATACGATTAAGGAGCTATGGACATACAATGGAGAAATGACATCCTCTTCAACAACTGGTGTTGGCAAAACTGGACAGCTCCATGCAATGAAACTGGATTATTGTTTAACCCCAAACACAAAAGTAAACTTGAAATGGATCAAAGACCTGACTGTAAGTCATGAAACCATAAAACTCTTAGAAGACAACATAGGCAAAAATCTCCTGAGTATAAGCATGAGCAACTTCTTCCTGAATGCATCTCCTTGAGCAAGGAAAACAAAAGCGAAAATGAACTCATGGGACTACATCCAACTAAAAAAGCTTTTGTATGGGAAAGGACACCATCACCATCAACAGAACAAAAAGGCATCCTACAGTATGGGAGAATATATTTGTAAATGACATATCCGACAAGGGGTTAACATCCTAAATATATAAAGAACTCACATGCGTCAACACCAAAAAAGCAAATAACCCTATTAAAAAATGGGCAGAGGATATGAAGAGACAGTTTTCCAAAGAAGTAATCCAGGTGGCCAACAGACACATGAAAAGATGCTCCACATCACTCAGGGAAATGCAAATTAAAACCACAATGAGATATCACCTCACACCAGTAAGGGTGGCCAGCATTGAAAAGACTAAGAACAGCAAATGCTGCCATGGATGCAGAGAAAGGGGAACCCTCCTACACTACTGGTGGGAATGTAGGCTAGTTTAACCATTGTGGGAAGCAATATGGAGTTTCCTCAAAACACTGTAAATAGAAATACCATTTGACCTGGCAATCCCACTCCTTGGAATTTACCCAAAGAATACAACTTCTCAGATTCAAAAAGACATATGCACCCTTATGTTTATCACAGCACTATTTACAATAGCCAAGATCTTGAAGCAACCTAAGTGTCCATCAGTTGATGAATGGATAAAGAACAGGTGGTACATATACACAATGGTAGACTATTCAGCCATAAGAAAGAAACAAATTCCTCCATTTGCAACAACATGGATGGACCTGGAGGATACTATGCTCAGTGAAATAAGCCGGGTGGAGAAAGACAAATACCAAATGATTTCCCTCATTTGTGGAGTATAACAACGCAGCAAAATTGAAGGAACAAAATAGCAGCCGACTCACAGACCCCAAGGGACCAGTGGTTACTAAAGGGGAGGGTTGTGGGAAGGCGGGTGGGAACGGAGGATGAAGGGGATTGAGGGGTATTAAGTTTAGTACACATGGTGTGGGGGGTCACAGGGAAAACAGTGTAGCACAGAGAAGGTAAACAGTGAATCTGTGATATCTTACTACACTGATGGACAGTGACTGCACCCGGGTATGGGTCTGGACTTGATAATATGGGTAAATGTAGTGACCACATTGTTTTTTCATATGAAACCTTCATAAGAGTGTATATCAATAATACCTTGATAAAAAACTTAAAAAAAAAGCCACCAAATTTTCAGAAAAAAAAAGAAAGTTTGCATATGTATACCTTTGTCTTTTTAGGAAATTTTATTTCCATACCCTAAAATAAAGTGATTTATTTACCAGGAACTTTGGGCTTGAGTGAACTGTCACAGTTTCTGGATACTGTCATCATGTACCATGCTGTTTAATTTTACATTACATTTTTTTAAAACAGACAGGATTGTCTTTGGGCTGTCTACTTTGAAAATAGTGAGTGGTTGACAAAACTGGAATATTGGGACTTGTAAAATTATTAATGTAATTATACAGTTTTTAATGTTTAAAAACTTTCTCCTGCTTAGGGCGCTAGGAAGCACAAACCCGTTTATTTTTTTAACAGATCTTACCCATCTTTTGAGTTATTTTAGCTTCAAAGGAGCTTTCACTCTCAAGGTTAGCATTGAACAATGTTAGCTCTCTTCCATTCTGCATCTTAGACTCAATTTGCTCAGCAGGCAGTTACCTGGATGGTTTTCAGACCAGCAGGAGGCATCATTATGCTGCATTGAGTGAGACCTCAAACTATGTATAAAAAGTAATCTAACCTAGTGTTACTAAAATAAAGTACAGAGGGGATTTAAAAATTCCTCTCCTGAATTCAATATAACAAGCTTTAAGGTGATACAAAAAGTACTTGCAATGCATAAACCCAGTGGGTCTTATTCAGTGTAGTTAAATTCCATGAACAGACTGTTACTGCATAAAAATAATGCTATACCAACACTAAGCATTGTACTTTATTCTAGCTTTGTGTCTTTTTGTTCAAGCAACTGTGTCAAAAATATGCAAATACCTAAATACCTTCAGCAATTTTATAAAGACTTTATAATGCTGCAGAAACTAAAATATACTGACCCTTGAATACAGTGCATTTTCTTAAATGACAGTAACACACAGCATTAAAAAATACTCACATTGAATGTTACACCACCATAACTGAAACTAGGGAGAATTTTAAATCATAAAGTGAACTATCAATTATAGAGGAAATTCATTTTAAATATCAATGTATGATTCTGATAAGTTTATCTTTAAAAAATGGAATGTCACATAAAACAACTTTGTAGAAATCAACTGATAGTGTGTTTAATAACAAAACATCCAACCAAGTAAATTTGAAAATCTAATTGGCTTTCTTCAACAATTAATGATTAACAATTGGGCAGCACTTCATCTAAGCAAATGGATAGGAGCTCCAAAGAGCTATACAAAATGGAAGGATTTTAAAGGCAGAGAGGGCATGGGATAAAGAAGTCATAAATGAAAAAAAAAGATTGTTTTGGGCAAGATCACCTTCCTGTGGGGGACAAAATTGTCTATCAGGCAGATTACCTCACTGGTGCTGACCAAGAAATTCCACACTTAACTGGTTCGGACTACATTCCTGGGGAAGGTTGAAACTGCAGTTAGGATAGGTATTAAGCCTTAGTTTGGCCACGTGGGCCTAGCACAGGTGACTCCATTTTGGGCTCATTGTTCCTTTTTAACACCATTCATATGGTAATTTTGACCTGTATGTAAATTGTGTAATTTTAGGAAATTATAAGCCACACTTAAAAATGTATGTGCTATTTTCTTGTTTCACTGGATTATATGTAAAATTTTAACAACTTCAATATAGAAAGTCTCCCTTTTTTATTAGCACCATGTATCAGTTTTAAACTTTCTCTGTGACTAAATACTCTTCCAATTAGAAAGAGCCATTTCATCACAACTCCACTACCATCCTTGGAATCTCACTGTTAGCTGTTATCTTTTGTGACCCCCAAATGAAAACTTGTGGTATTTTTCATTTTTTAAATATATTTTGGTTATTCTGATCTCCAATATGTGTTTCAACACCTTCCCTTTGATATTTGATACAATTAGACAGAAATTAGGAAGTAGAGAGAAGACTGGAGCAATTCTGTCAGACAGCCTAACTGACACGACAATGAAATATAAAGTAAATATAAAAATGTAAAATAAAAGAACAAACAAGAAAAGCAAAAAAGAAGCATTCTTCTCAAGTACACATGACATAACTACCAAAATGATTCTAATTATGTCCAAAATTTAAAACTGGGCTAAAGTCTTGGGTGGAGGTTAAGATTCTTTAGTTCTCTTAACAAAAGAAGACATCAAATGGACTGTAAGCACAAGAAAAGGTACTTGCCATAATTAGTCACTGAGGAGGCACAAATTAAAGATATAAGGCGATACCTCTTCACATGTATTAGAATCACTATAATTAAAAATCTTGAAAACCCCAAAGAAGGATTAGAATAGGAATCAATTTGCTCTAATAGCTTACTGCTAAGAGTGTAAAGTGTAACTGAACTTTGGAAAATGGCTGGACATTTATTATAAAGTTAAACCTGCACTTCCCTGGTGCCCCAGCAATTCTAATTATTTAACTCTCAGAAATGATTAGATGGTTCCACATAAAAGGACTTGTTAAAGAATATTTATAGCAGCTTTATTCATCATAGCAAAACACTTGAAACAAAATTTCAGGAGAATCGATAAATACATTTTAGTATGTTCTTACATTGAATACTCCTCAATAGTACTAGAGTAATAATACATGCAATCTGAATAAATCTTGAAAACATTACACTGAACAATTGAGAATAGACACAGAGGAATATACAATGCATAATTCTATATATGTGAAATTTATGTTTAAGAAATAAGAATATTGTTTGCTCAGATGGAGGGCATGGATTGTCTGGGAAGGGACAAGAAAATTTTCTAGGTGGATAAAAATGTTTTATCTTGAAAAGGATATGGGGTAGATGGAAGTATATATTTATATCCAATTGTAAAATTGTGCATTAAAGATCTCTGTCATACTCCATCTCAATTTAAAAAAAATGATAAAGTAAAAAGGCTTCACTTTATGTTGCATTATCCATCTAATGAAGACGTGGGTTGGTGGAAAAGATAGACACTCCTGCAGAAAATTATAAACTCAATAGTATTGTTCTATCATATTGTTTTACTTTCTCTTTTCATTTACTTTTTATGAAAATCGGTTCATGTAAGAAAATTGTAAAATATAACACTAGTTTTGCTTTTTCTCAACTTTCAATATAAATTTTTGTATTCTAAAATTGTTACAGAGCAAGAAACAATTTAAATATAGGAAGATGAAAAGAATTTGTTTCAGCAATCAATACAGCAAATACTTGGCTGTCATTGCTAGAAATTAAGTCAAACATTTATTTCATGTTAAGATTCATCTTTCCCATATTCGTGACACATTTGATTTAAAAGTTTTAGGACCTATGTGTTTGCTTAGAGTTAAATTTCCTTCAGGAACTTTCTCATAATCATATTAATTTCAAAATATTAATTCTTCGCCAGCCAATATTATAACTATTGCTTATGTGTTTCCAACCTGTAAAATGGTTTGAATCCCTATATGAATCCGTATAAGTAAAATCCTATTGTATCTTTTTTTTTCTTTTCTACTTAGATAAATATGTGATCAGAGCAGGTGGCACAATCTACTTATCAGCATTTGGCACACCAGGTAAAAAAATGCAAACTTTTGAGCACTTTTGAACAGTATGAGGCAACTGTTATTCTGGCACCTAGGGAATTAGCCATATAATTCCCATTAATTTTAACGGGAGTAGTGTGGATAACCCATAAGCCATTAATGTATCCTTTTGGAAATTTTCACAATGAATCAGCACAATGTTGCACGGCACAGGTGTTTAATTGGTGACGGATGTAATATCAGAGCTGAATGCATTAAGACCAAAGAATAAAAAGTCAATTACTTACCCAGATAGTAAAGTCTGGAAAATGAAACGGTTGTTTTAAATTTGGCAGAGATTTGAAATTCGTTACTAACAGAACAAGAGGTGACTCTCATGTGAAGCTCATCTGCATATATTTGGTGGGTTTGGGTCTGGATGTGTCTCCTTTTTGCTTAGCAGTGATTCCGGGAAAGACTTTAAAAAAGTCTATTGGCAGTATTTTGCCATATGTCTGATTCAATTTCCATGATAATTAATTTACACTTCAATAAATCTTATATAGAGTCAAAAAAGCCCTCACAAATCTCAATTTCAGATATTGAAGCTCAAAACGTTCACCACTCTAATGTCAACAATAAAGTATTCCCAAAACACGTTCAGGAATAGTGAATGAACAGTTGGTTTTTATGGTGTGCAGTGAGGTAGCAGGGCCATTATCTTGTTACATGGGAGCTAAGAAACCAAAGCTGCCTAACATATCTGGTTTATCTTTCACTAATCACCTTTGTCCAATGATCTTTCACTCTCTTCTAGACCAGGAGTATTATGCAGATGTCAGTAAGACATATGAAAATACTTTCTAATTACTCCAGTTAGAAACTTTTAATCAATTGTGATTTTAAAACATCGTAATAAGATGTATCCTAGTGAATTTTCTGCTTCTGAATTTCTTGCTCACACTATTATATGATGAGTAGGAAATTCTAATCACTTTATTCTCAGAATTTAAATGTTACTGCATTGTTTATTTTCCTCATTTGTTTGGATGGTTATATTCACATGTGATTTATCACAACCATCAATGAGCTTAACCATTTTAAAATTTATTTGGATATATACAATGTGCATTGGGAATGTTCAATTCCAATTTGTGGAGAGAAACTAATCTGGTCATTCATTCAAATACTGGTTTTTCCACTTTGAAATGTTTTGTGACTGTGCATTGGGCGGTTAAATAATCTCTGTAGCTGTGTAAATATGATCTTCAAATCACATTTATGTCTTATTAAGAGTCATGCAATGTAAGAAAACAATCTATTCTATCTGAGCTTTCATTAAATGATCAAAGAGGATAATAATAGGTGTATTTTGGATATGTAAGATAGAAGATAAACAGTACATGGCATTTGAGTACCCCCTAACTCCTGAGTCGTCTTCTGTTTGTCACTCCTTCTGGAGCATAACAATCATGTGGGAAGACTTCAGTATATGTATTTTAGTGTCCCATCCCGAGATTCTGACTGAATAGGTCTTAGGTGGGACCTGGAAAACTGCAAGCTCAATAAGGGCCCCCAGTGTTTCTCTGATGCATGTGGTCACTGCATCACAATTTGAAAAATGTTACCCTGGAATTGAGATGCTACTTTTGTTCAGAGGCAAAATTTTAGTATAGATTCTAAGAAAGCTGAGAAAAGTCTAATAACTTGGAAGGCAGAAAGAAAAACAGACCTATTTAAGATCTATTTTTATAATACAGTCTGTTCTCACTTATTAATACCGTATTTTGCATCCTTCTTACATTCACCAATTTTGCAATTAATGAAAGTACAGTCAGCTTTAGGTCAATATGAGAATCTATAGTTTTTTTGTTATTTTGGTATGGTATCATGTGTTTAAAGACATAGTCATTTTTTAACTAAATAAAAGCTAATTTGTGTTTTGTGAATTTTTTACATATAGTGAAATAGTTTTGTTTCTTAATATATATGTAAATGAAAATATAATACCCTTGTTCCCAAGTAAAAATTTTACATCATGATTGTGTTTACTGCTAAACATTACTAATAAATTGTGTACAAATAAAATACAAATAGATCAAATACAAATAAATAAATTATATGCAAATAAGGCTGTTCTCACACACACAATACAAAATAGAATAAAGTAGAATTTAAAATTATCCAAAAAATATTTCATGGAAAAGTTTTCCTAAATTATAGTATTTATAAAAGTATAAGATTTTCATTTTTCCTATTATATGTGTATTAATGAACAAATTTAGCAGGAAAATAAAAGACATAAAATTTTTGTGGTATCTTTAGTTTCTTTATAATTAGCATATCCAAGATAATAATTCTACCATGGAGAATATGGTCCATTATTAAAAAGGCTAATATTTGAACTAAACAAATGTGCATATTAAATACTATTTCTTTATTTTTAGACTGAACAACCAGAGTGTAGGAATTTTGAAGTTATGTTCATTTTTAGGATATTTTAGCACCACTAGTAATTCAAGTCACTTACGAACTCTTAACACTAAAATTCTGCTTTGCTGACAAGAAGAATTTTATAAATAACAAACAAGTACCCAGGTTGGAATGGTATTAAGAGTAGTTATACCAAATGAAAAAAAGAAGTTTATATTATCTTGCTCCTTTAACAAGATAAATTAGGAAGTTGTGTTTGTCAAGAAAACAAACTCAGAGATTCTTTTTAAAAGTAAAACAAAAAATTTTTTTCTATATTTGTGTAACAAAATGTTAAGAAACTTTTTATGCTTATTTTGTTATATAGCTACATTTTAGTGTTTTGATATAGTTTGATTGACATCCATTTCTGCAAGGCACATGGATTTATTCCTTACCATTTCCATATATGACTTTCCTTGGTGTGAGACTTCTAAAATGGGTATGCAAGGAGCTTGGCAAATCTTTTCACCAGAGAAGCAGCAATAAAAATGTTTAAAATATTCAAATTCATTAAAAAATATCCGATATTCATTTACAGTCTCTGAAAATTTACCAAAAGGCATATACTACATTTAAAGAGTTTATTTGAAAATATCTATTGAATAATGGTAAGGACAGTGGGAGTCTGTGAGTTTCAAACCACATGCTGCATCTCTCCCATTTCATCTATGTTGCAGTTCTGTATGGGCCCCTGATAATGGGCATCTCCTAGGAGTTAGCTCCCATAACCCTGCATGGCTCCAACTCCATGTTGCAGAGGTTCTGCCCAGGGCAGACATGTCAGACTACGAAGACTGGTGGTCTGTTGTGTTGCCTGAGGGAGTGTACTTTAAGGAGGGGGAATGTGGAAAACTCCATGTGCAGAGTATACAATAGAGATCAGAGTGTTAAGAAATCTGGAAGGACTGAATTCTCTATGACCATAGTAGAGGCACAATAATGGCAGTCCATCCGAAACTTAGGGAGTGAGACAGCCAAAAAGGAAACTTTTATAATCTCATCCATCTCCAGTAGCCCAGAGACAGCATGCATGTGCAACACTCCATTTGTTCAGGAACAAACAAAAAAGTACTCACAAGCTGCTAATCCCTGGCTGAATGTGCAGCAGATTTATAAACCCCCTCAAATAAAAGAATATTCTACAGCAACACACAGATACAGTGACAAAGCATGAGAATCTGACTTGAAGTGCTGCCTTGTTTTAAACTAACTTTTCATACATCCTAGAGTAATTTTTTAAATTTCTATTCAGTGGAACTGTTTTTCTATTCATGCTCCAGTACTACATTGCTTTAATTTTATATTTTTACAATTTTAATGTTTAGTTGTATTAGTCTTACTTGTAGATTTTTTTAGTGATTTATGGCTATTTTTTTACATGGCTGCTTTTTGTCTAACTTTAATATTAACCTAACTCATCTTTATTCATTTAAGTTATGTTTAATTTAATCAATTTACTTACATATTCATCTTCCTGAAATAAATCTTATACACCACTGGAAAAGTAACGAAATGTGTACACTAATTTGGCAACTTTTTATTTTACCAACAATCAAGGGAGAGAGTTTAGACCAGGATTTGGCAAACTTCCTGTAAAAGACCAGATAGTCAGTCTTTTAGAATTTGAAGACTGTACAGTCTGTTACAATTATTCATCTCGGCCCTTGCAGCATAACAGTTTTTAAATATGATACATGAAATAGTAGGCATGGCTGTTTTCCAATACTTTCTTATTTATAAAACAGTCAGAGGGCCAAATTTGGCCCACAGATCATGTTTGTTGATATGAGGTTTGGACAAAACCTGTCTTAGTAAATACAATGATCAGCTCTTATTACTTGTCCCATGGACTCACTCCTATTGTAGCTTTGTAACATATCTGTCTGCCTTCAGTTTCATGTCCTTACAGTCACCCTACATGTTCAGCAAACTCTGGCCCATGCTACAAATCTGCTCAGGACCTCTGTGCATCTCGGCAGGGATAAAGGGAAACTTTAGGTTGGAAGAGAGTTAATTTTGTTTTTCAGATGAAAGAGAAAAATAAAGGGAAAGGGAAAGATTAGAGTAAGAAAAAAAAGTCTAATTACCAGATCAAACTCCTGGGTGGTAGGAAAATGTATTAATTGGGAACCTCTATATTACATAAGAAGAAATCCAAATTAAATCAATTCAAGCCAAATCTGAAAAATATACATATATAAGAAAGAAACATTTTGACTCATAATTTCCAGGTATGAAAGGAGTTAAGATTTTTTCCAATTAGAAAAATGGAAGAATGATGCTAATAATCAGGAATCTCAGCCAAGAAATGGGACTAAAGTATAAATAGAATAAGCATCTGGTATAGAACTAAGATGTTTACATACTGGCTGATATCCTGCCCATATGCACTGGATCAGCTTTAGTGGCTGTTAAAATATTTAAATGTTTTTATTCTCTTGGTAAAAGAAAAAAGTTACTGCTTTCCCCAGTCTGCCAAGGTCCCTTTGTTTCTAAAACCTCCCTATGTCTCTGTGGGAACCTCCTGACTCTACACGATCCATTAATTCAAGCTTCCTGTGAAACCAGGAGCCACTAGGTCCCCAGTTCCAGCTCTAAGTTCTGTGCCATTTTGATAGATCCATATTGTGTACTGAAGTTTTAAATGTATTGAATACCATCCTTGATTTCTCCAAGGCAAGAAATAACCATACAAACTTAAAATGTGGCTGTGACTCAGGGACATTAACCAGCTCATCTGGGGCACCATGACTCAATGCATAAAGTTGAATTCAGGAAAATAATCCCGTTTAGACAGTGGCCAGACATGCTGGGATCGTAGAGATTAGAGGAATCAGATGAGAAGTGATATAATACATTAGTGGGAGGGTATAGGCAACTTCTAATCACCAATTCTTTTCTGGCTCCTGTGGGGTTACTGATCATTGTGGCAGAAACCTGCTCAAAGCTGTGAAATGCTTCTTACCTTATAGAATATTAAATAACCAATATGACTTCCCTTTCTTGACAAACTTCAGGGCCGCCACAGGAAAATACTTCTGTTAAAATTACAAAAAGACACTTCTGGGGGAACCAAAAACCAAAAATAATCCTCATTTAGATACCAGAGACAAACACCCCCTTCCTTCCTCTTAGCCTGAAACCAAGAACTTGTAAAACAGAACACAGTTTTGATTGCAAGGCCTGCCTGCCACCACCATCCCCACCATCCCAGTCTTTTCCAGGCATTTCCATGCTTATACCTTGATACACAACGACTCCCATTTTATTCACAGCAGTCAGTGTTTGGCTATACTGAATTACATTAATTGGCTATTTTTGGAATAGAATAATCCAGCCTATGATAGCTGAGCAAAGTGTGCAGAGTTCAGGGCAGAATTCACAGTATCTGAATTCATATCTTATATTTTTCTGACCACACAAAATTACTCATCTTGTCCTCATTTGTTTTGTGCTGTTTTTAGTTTCACCATCAAATATGTGTGAATGAATCCACAGCCTTTAAGCTTTGGGCAGAGAGGTCTCAAACTTATTTTAAAGTTAAAAACCTTTCCCTATATTATTTCTTCCCCCTGGTAGTTCTGAATTCTCATGGAGACTGTTTTTCCTATGCTCATATACTGCTTTCATAAATCTCCTGTATCATAATCACACTTCATCTTGTTCATTGTGTCTACCCTTTACTGTAAGATTCTTTCCTCCAAAAGTTAACTAAGTTTTTGTATATATACATAATGCAAGCAAAATGAATTATTTATGAATTTGGATTGCCTGATATTATAGCTATCACAGGCAGTCAAAGCAATCTTAAAATTATTAGGGAAAAATTGATTTTATTCTTCAAATAGGCCCATGGCCTGGCTTTGGAAATGCATTCTTAGATCTTCAAGCCCCTGTGAAGGTGCAATATGTCACCAAGGATATGACTCTCTGGTGTTCTATTTCAATACATCACTGGTAGAGCAATTCTTAAATAATATATTGCCAAGTGTCATACATCAAGAGACCACTGTGGAGCAGAGAAGTCACTTTTTTATTTATTGGTGCTCTGTATCATTGGAGAGTCACCAGCCAGCTGATGCCTAGGGTCATGAACCCAGATAGTGGATGCTGTATCTTTACTATGATAAGCAATATCTTTAATGCCACATTCAATATAACTGAGGTTACCTTGAGGATCCTAAAAGAATAATTGTGATAATTTTGATGGGGAAGCAAACATTGCTTGTGTTGGCAAGTGCCAAGTAGAAATTTTAATATGAATTTCTTTTAAATAATTTGTAGCTGTTATTTGTAACCCTATTCACACATTGTAATTATTATTAGACTCTGGGGTATATTTGATTATGAATTATGACATATATTTCTTAATTATTTCAGTTGATATGTTTATTTCTTTGAAGAAATTTTATATGCTGTATAAATGACACATTTTTGCTCACTGGTTGGTACTCCTCTGTCTTCTACCTAAAAATATCACGTATTTTTTCTCCTAAGTTTAAAAATGCAAAGCCTCTGCAGTAACTTGTCTTTGGGAAAAAACTCATTTAATTGATTTATATTATTTGCACAATAGCTTTTCTCTATTTAGATATTTATTTATAGTTTTTCTACATTACTCTTTCCAAAGTACCAGTTTTCATCTTACGTAGTCCTGTAAAAACCTGCCTTAGAGAGTAAAGAAGAAATTACAATGTTTCAATCTTCCACTGAGAAGATATTTTATTGTATTTTTGTTGCCTCCTCCTGAGACCAATATGATTATTACTATTTCATCTAAAGAGTGCTTAGAGAAGATATTACTCAAAAAAATGATTGAAAGAAAAAATCATTCAAGTAAATAATACTTATCTTTGGAAAGCAAGAGCCATTCATTATTCTGAGAATAGAACTCTCCATGAAACTCTGACTTCTCTGACATTAAATAATTATGTATAAAAATTATGATAATAATACTAATATAGTAGAGGAAATTGTATTTTAATTGCTTCATATTAATAGTAATAAAGCAATAATTTCATCCATTGAGATTCAGTATGGTTTTGAATAGTGTTGCTAAAACTGAGATCTATATATTTACTGTTGCAAGGTACCTAATGAAAGGTCACCTTCTTTTCCTTCCTCTCTTGCACAGGAGTAATGTTGTTGAGGCTCCAAGAAGTGTTTCCCAGGTTTTTAAAGATTGTGTATACCAATGACAAATACCCTTTCTAATATTGATATTACATTACTGAACCATATTATTTATAGCATTGGCTAAATGTGTGTAACAAGCTTATGCAAACTAGGAACCAGAAAACATTGCACACTGTGAAACAAAGCTTTTCAGAACAACAAAATGAGATAAAGTAAGAGGGGCAATACTTATCCTCCTACCTTACTAGCCAGACAAACAGCCAAAATATATGAAACAATTATTTTTCAAACATTGGAAAACAGGTGACAAAGGAATGTGATTCCTGAAAAAAGGGAAACAAGGAAAGCCTATAGAAAGCACCAACTTAAGGTCTGGAAGCAGTTTCCAGCATGAAGTTCAGGACAGTGGAATCGAAACAGAACCCAATATTCTTAATGGGACTATTGATTTCAGAGGTCCAAGAGGGCAGGACAATTAGAATTTGTAGAGTAGAATACTTAAGAGAAGGGAGCAGCATAGAAAGTGAGCTCCAGAGATATGAATAAGGATATCCTTCAGTATTTGTCAGTAACTAACCACTCTAGGCCAGGCAAAAACACAAAAAGAAAAGGCAGAGCAATTTCTGGAGCTCACAGAAGGCTGGGAGTACTTCCTTAAATCAGAGCAGAAAGAAGTACAACATTGGAAAGCAGTCAGCTAAAGTCCTCAGAAGCATATTGTCTAAGTAGGCTGCTCTATAGCCATCGTAACAAAGGTCAGTAAAATAAACCTCACAAATATCTATTTCCAAGTCACCTGATTCAGTGCCAGAACAAAATCTAGTACTCTTTAAAGGAACACATCAAAACTAAACAAACAACAATATATGATTCACAATGTCTAGTGTCTAAACACATATTATCACTCATGCGAAGTAAAAGCAGGAAAATAGGACTAGTGATTGGGAGACAACTGATAGAAGCAGATACAAAAATCATAGAAATGATGGAACTAGCAACAAAGACATTCGAAAGCTAGTTGAGTCATTATAAATATACTTTATATGTTTATAGAAGGAAACTTGAGCAATATGAGAAGGGAGATGGATGATTTTTTAAACAAATGGAAATGCTGAAAATGAACAATACAGTATCTGAAAAAATATTCACTGGATAAGGATTAAAAGAAGAATACTCCAGAACTAATGAACCATAAAATTGGAAACAGCGATAGTCCCATCCAAAATAAAGAACAGAGAAATAAGTGTTTAAAAAAGTTAACAAACCATCAGCAACATGAGGTTAAAAATCTAATATGTTTAGTGTCCCCCCCCAAAATATGACAAATATTTTTGAAGAAATAATGGATTAAATTTCTCCAAATTTGATGAAATGATAAGCCTACAAGTAAAGGATGCTCAGTGAGTCAGAAGCAGCATGTATGTAAAACTATCTCGTATGGAATACTATAATCAAATTGCTGAAAACAAGTGGTAAATAGAAAAATAGAAAACAGTGGCAGAAAGCAAAAAGACATGTTATACACCAAATGGTATCCATGCTGGGAATGCAGAATTAGTTTAACATTGCAAATCAATCAATGCACTTCATAGTATTTATTAACATATAAAAAGGACTATCTATATGACTATCTCAACATCTGTAGAACGTTTTTTTTTATAAAACTTAACACCCATTATAATAAAAACTCTCTGAAAAGTAGACAGAATAAGAACTGTTGGAAGATTAGGCAAAATTAGGTACTCCTTTAAACTGGTAATGAGCACATTAAAAAAAACCCTATTCTAATATTATAATTAATGTTGGAGACTAAATTCTTAACCCAAATATCAGAATCAAGGCAACAATATGTAATCTATCCACTTTAAGCATTGTATCATTGGTCCTAGCCCATGCTATATGGAAGGGGGAAAAAAAGTCATAAATGTAGAGATGGAAAAAATAAAACTGTATTTTCTGAAAAACACCATTAGTCAATGGAGAAAAGCCTAAGGAGCCCACAAAACATTAGTGGAACTACCAAGTAAGTTTTGTAAAATCACAGAATACAAAATTGATAAGTAAAAATTTGTTACATTTTTATTTGCTAGCAACAAAAATTGGTAATTAAAATATTAAAAAGTGCCCTTTAATAAATTAATCATATTATATTTCAGGATAAATTTAACAAAATATGTGCACTCATGGTAAACTAAAAAGTACAAAGCCTTTTTGAGTGAAATTAAAGAAGATGTATATGCAAAGACATACTACGTAGTTTTTCATAGATACCTAGATGTGAAGATTATTATTATGGTATCAGTTCTATCAGAACTGTGTAAGTGCAAAGCAATCCCAGTCAAAATCCTAAAAGTTTGTTATTGTAGAAAGTTACAACTAAATATAATATGTCTATAGCTCCCAAGGAACTAACTTTCCAAAAAAATTTTGAAAAACTGTAGCCAGCGTAGTCTGATTTCAGGAATTCCCAAAGAGGCACAGTAATCCAGACAGTTTTGGGGCATCCGTTTAAATATATAGGTCAGTGGAACAGAAAAGAGAGTCTAGAAATAGACCCAGGTATATGTTGTCACTTGATTTTTTTTTTACAAATGTTCAGTGTAATTCAGTAAGAAACAAATAATAAATGGTTGTAGAACATTTGCGAAACATTGAAGTCTTATTTCACTCCAGGCAAAACCTAACTAGAAGTGGATCATAGATCTAAATTTAAGGAGCTAAAAATATAACACTAAAAAAGAGAGAATGTTTTTCTAATTGCAGTAGGAAAAGTTTTCTTAGGGCATGGAATCAAGAAATCAACAGAAAAAAATCAATATATGGAATTTCATTAAAGTTAAAACATTTGTTCTCAAATAGATACACTGTAAAAAGGTACACACTAGTCACAGATGTAGCTTATGTTTGTCAAGTACATGTCTAGTAACGGATTGCTTCCAGAATATATGGAAAATACATCTCAATATTAAAAAACACAAACCCATTAAAAAAGTGAGAAAATATTTCAGTTCTCATTTTACCAAAGAACATTTTCAAATGGCAAGAAAATGAAAATTTGCACATAATTTGGCATTAAAGAAATGAAATGAAAACCACAGGAAGATTTTTCTATACATCCACCAGAATGTCTAAAATAAAAAATTCTTAGAAGAGTTGAGATTATGGAACAGGAGGAACTCTCATATACTGTTAGTAGTTATAGCCACTTTGGCAACAATGTGCAGTTTTGTATAAGTTATTATATGATCCAGAGAAATAAAAATATGTTCACAGAAAAATGTTTACATATATCACAAGCATATATTGTATAACAGCTTTACTCCCTAGAAGAAAAACTGGAAAGAAAAGAAATCACCAATACATGCAAAAAAAATGGATGAAATTACTGAATTGTATTATTTGCATGTTATACCATAGTAAGTCCAAAATAAAGCTTATTTTGTCAAATATTAGCATTTCTTATTGAATTATTCAGTTCTAATTTGGTACAGTTCTTAAATCTATGAATTATAGAGGTGTACCAATGTGCTATTTTTTTTTACAAAGTAGTATTACATACTTAATAAATCTTTTACCCCTAAAACAAAATTTGGATTATATATTCATTGAATATAGTTTCCATTGACACTAAAGTTTAATGGCATATTAGTGGAAATACAGTTTCGGTGTTGTTAAATGGCACATCCTTAAAGGTGGCAATTGCTTGTTAATAGGGTTTTCACAAATTTGACACCTAACTTTTGTCTTTATCTAGTAAAGACTTAACATTATTAATTTTACTTTGTCTGGTTAAAAATGATAAAACATAATATTATTGAAGTCAGAGAAGAGAAAAAGCTGAAACTTAGACATGGTGCAAGATTTTTTCTAATTTATATCCAATACTGGTAATTTATTTCCAATTAAAATAGTCATCCATCATGCTAAAATATTGTTGTTAATTAGAGTTTCCATGCTTTGGTAGTTTTGTTTGTGATAAATTTGTAAATTGATTTTGGTCTTATAGCTGAATAACCGCTATGTAAAAGGTGTTGAAACTTAATTTGTACATATGATATTAACACTAAAATAAATATAATTTAAGTCACATTAAGGGAACAATGTAATTACATATTAAAATAACCCATTCATTTTCAAGTTTGAGGAAACATTGAAAGTATTAAAAAATATGTATATATATATATATATATACACATATGTATATATATATGGACAGTTTATACATATAAATATTTTATATATATTACATGCAAACGTTTATATGATTGATTTGTCTGGATGTGTATATATAATTATACAATGCCTTTCAGTTGACAAAATAGTACCTTACATTACATGTCCTCAAAATTCATTTTGCAAGGGGTCACTCTTTTTGGCTCTGTACCTAAATATATTCTGTGACCTTGAGCAAGACCAATATGCTGACTTAATTCATTAGTAAAATTAAAATAATGCGTATTTCCTAATGCTCACTAGTTTGTTACTGTGGCAAACAATTTATAGTGACAATTGTGTGCTAAGTATCTCAGAAGCTATAATATACATGCTTGCAACTTCTATATATCTACTGCTCTTTAAACTTCATACTGTCAGTGATTAAGCCTGGTTTTTAATATTTTTTATAAAATTAACAAAAAAAAACTATTATGGATAAAAATAGAATAATGAACACAAAATCTTTCTACAGATAATACAGGCAGATAAAAACTTGCCCACAAAGTTGATCATATGTTTAGGAGCTGACACAGTTTAAGAAAGCAATGAAACTCTAAGAACAACATTAATAAGAATGAAAAAATCAAATGTGAGATAGAGACATGCATGATTGGAAAAGAGGACTGCCGGAAAAGAGAGAGAAAAAGGAAAATATATTCAAACTTGGAAACTAAATCATAAAAGTGCACACACAAAAAATCAAATAAAACACTATAAAGGAAAATAAAATTAAAAATCAAGAAAAAGATAAAAAGAATTTGAGAAAAGTAAATATATTTTAATATAGACAATATTATTCTAATTTTAAGAAAGCTACTATGTAGACTATAAATGAATAAGGAGAGATTAACACCCCTGGTTTGAAAACTTTCAAGATATGGCATACTTCAGTTTGAGAAAATTACAAATTTATTTTTCCTAGTCACTTTGGACTTAAGCAAGCACAGTTGTTAAACAGATTTTAGTAATTGCTCTATTGAAATGTAGAACATTTGTTCAAAATGTGACCAATTAATGTTAATTCCAAAATTAATCTTTATGAATAAAAAGTGGTTTCTCCTCTCGATTATTATCAACATGAATCCTATAACACTTAGTCTCAATTTTATGTGTGTATATATATAAGCAAAATTTGGATTTATAATGGTTTGGTTTTTTAAAATGTGATTCTTTACTTCTTCTCACCATGTTATTTTCTCTTTCCTTAATTTTATGCCTTTCAGTGTAATATGTTTTATTTCCTAACCTCTTACTCTCACTCCTCTATCTCTCTTGCCATCTCTTCTTTTCTCTGTATCCATCGCTAGCTCTAGCTGTCTCTCATTGCTTCTGCTAATTTCTCTGAATCGCTCATACTTATTTTCCAGAAAACATTTTTCATTTGATAAATAAGCTCCAGAGACATCCTACACATACTTTTTTACCTGTTACTGTGCCTAAATTTGAAGGCTATTGCTACCACCAGCTAGCAATGAGACCTTATTAAGTTAAACAAATATTGTTTAGAAAACTGGCAAACACTTACTTTACAAGAAAACTGGCAAACATATTACATCCTGTGTGTTTTCAGAATGTAATGAAATTTTTGAGAAAAAGTTCGTAACACAGTGTTCCATCGTAGGGATTCAATACATCTAACTGAATGTCGAGGTTACATTTTTCCCAGTTCTGCCTCAAGAAACCTCTCTTTCCCAAGCAACTCCACTAGCTAAATAGTAACAGTGAATAATTTTCCCAATATCAAGGCATTGAAACTACCCCTAAATCCAAGTAGAGCTTCCAGTAAAATGGGACAATGACAAATGGGAATGAGAAGTCTAAAAGGATTGTGTGCCACTTCAGTAATGAGAAGCAGTTTTTAGTCCAAAAGGCAATGAGAACCAGAACATATAGTGTCTAGAGTGACTGGGGAATAATACTAATTAGTGATGCTACTACTACTATTAATAATAATAATAACTGGAAAATAATAATAATACTGGGTAAACATTCTATAATCAGTATGTCCTACAATGGTGAAACACTAGACAGGTTTTTTCATTTTAGTTGACCTGTCCTTTCCTTGTCTTTCCCTGTCTATCTCAAGGACTGCTTTCCCAGTCTTTGTTCTTTTGGCTAATACCTAGTACCCTAAATAGCTTTCTCTCTTTACTGGTTCATTACAAATTATTACCTTTTCCCTACCTTTTCTGTTCCTAATGAAGCATGCAGTCCTTTTGAAGCTTTCTAAGGGTATTTTCTTCCTGAGCAAAAATGTACAATTACAGTTATAATTGTACAGTTAGCCTAAGATACTTATTTTTCTAGATGACTCAGAAGCCAAAGACCACCCAAAGATACTAATGAGTAAGAGGTATATTAAAGAAATAATAATAGATGTCTAAATTAAGATTCAATTTCAATGGAAACTGCTTTCAGTTTATCTGTTCTAGCTTTCCTACATATTTCATTTCATTTGTCTAGAGGGAGAGTTGTGTAGTGACAAGTGGAATGGGCCTGAGGCTGTGGAAGGGGACTGGCTGTGTGATACAGATATCATGAGGATGTGTTGGAGAAGGGGTTCAGGAATATACTCTATCTTTGTTGCCTTAATGTTACCATCCTGTCACTATAGCTGTCATGGTACAGTAGCCTCATCTCCAGCTAAGTGGCAAGCAGGTTCAGGTCCAGAGATCAGTGAGAAAAAAAGGTTTTGGAAGGTACAGCTTAAATTAACTCTAGTTTGATTAGTCTCTTCAACAGAGCCAGAGTCAAGGATTTGGGTTCATTTAGTTCCTTTGGGACTTTATCCAAAGAAGCAGTAAGAAGAAGTTAAAAAAGAGAGTTAAAGAGGAAAGGAGCGTGCATTATGGAGGACACCATGAAAGGCAACCCACAGAAGTTATGCCAAGACCTCTAAGAACTGTGCAAACTGTCTCCCTGAATGATCCATCAAGTTTTTGGGTAGTTAAGAATTATCCCTGGTTAGCTGCCCCCATTTCCAACCTGTGCTTTTTCATATGTTGAGCATATCCATGGCATCAAAAAAGCCATGCATCAGAAAAATTACATCTTTTTTTTTAATGTCATCAGTACAGAACCATCATGGAGCGAGCCATTGTCAGGAGGAATCAAAGCATCCATCTCAACTGTAGCTGACAAATGAAAGGAGCCAAGAGGCAGTGACTCCAACTATGCTGAGCTGCCCTGAATTAGGAATTGTCTGTAATTTGAATGCCAAAGGATGACGAGGTAATAGAAATTTAGCCCAATTTATGTTTATTTATTTAACGCATATTTATCAACTGCTTAGTATGTGCAAGGCATTGTTGTTTGACAACAGTAAAAGATGGGCAAGCCTTACTTTCTCTGTGTTCATAGTGCAATGGACGTAAGGGAGAGGGATGAAGTCTATAAATCACGTGTGACAAATGTGATAGTGTGGAACAGATAGTGTATAAATGTAACAAAGGTAGGCACTAAAATGATTGACATAGTGATTTACTGGAGGAATGATTTCTAAGCTAAGCACGAAGATTCAGTTGGAATTACATAGGCAGTAAAAGAATAGGATACTGTCTAGCTAAGAAAAAATAAAACTTCCTAATTCTTGCATGATCAATACAGGAATATTTTTATATTTTGTAGGCAGCTCGTAAATGGATGGGGAGCTATTTACAATAATGTCTAATATACATTTAAATCTTCAATAAATATTAACCTTATTAACACCACATCATTATCGTCATCCTCAATATCTTGTGTACCTTAAATAATCCCAAGTAATGCCAATGTCTCAGAATCCCTTTGCTAGTGGGGTATCCCCAAAATATGTAAAATTAGAGCTAAAAGGTATAGCAATTGTCAGGTCTTGAGACCTGTGTGAAATTAATGCAATGAGAAGCATCTGATGGCTTAGGTTTTTATAAGAAGAAACTTTAATAGTAGGAAATGCACTGTAAGAGAATGGATAAGAATCTAAGGTTTGTCATTAGAGAGATTTTGTTTTATCTGAGTCTCCAGTTATTAACTTCGTGAATTTTAACAATAAAACCTCTATATACCTTGATTTTTGAAACTGCAAAGTGGGTACATTAATTATATCTAGCTCATGAATAGTTATGAGAGTTAAAAGGCACCATTTACGCACAGCATTAAACATAGTGCCTGACCATCTTCAGTTGTCAGTAAATGTAAATTATAATTTCCTCCTTGATTTTAAAGACTGAAATGAAGCATCTATTTAACCAAACTAATATATTTTCAAAAATATTTTCCAATGGTATTCAATAGGACTACCCACTATTCTAATAGTTATAAGACAGATATAGATAGTTATAAGAGCTACCTTCCTGCAAATTGCTTTCAATAATTTGGACTCTTTTCCCGTTGTTTTCTTTTAAGGCATGAGCACTTTATACATTAATAAAATTGAATGGATATGGGCTTCTCATGTTGAAGCAATTTCACAAAGAGACAGAACATTCAGTTGGATTTGACCAAGTATACTGTGCTCCTAATATTAGAGCTAAGTAGAGATAATATTAGACCTATGGTAAAGCTAATGTGAGCCACCTCCTCTCATCACAGGACTCCCCCAGGTCAGTGACAGCTTATGTCGTGTTCCTTGGCGCTCACAGGCAGCAGGATCAAGTAATGATGAGACATAATTTGATACTCCCATTTACTGGGGGGCTAACTTTGTTGTCAGTGTGCATATGCTTATGAAAGGAGTGTACAAATGTGCCTTTTAGGCCACATAGATTATGTGAGGGTTAACTTTAAGGCTTTGCTGATATAGGGGAAAATGGTTCTGCCAATTCATTTCATTGTAGGTCAAGGTTTGTTACTTTGTTACTTTGAGTATTCATTTTCAAATAAAATTCTGCCTCATAGTTAACCTCTTAGTTTTGCTCTCAGCAAATTTTGTCTGAGAATCTCACCACAGTAATCAGATAAGTTTATACATCTAAATGCAGATAATGCTGTTCTCCTGTTCAAACTGCTTTAAAACTTCCTGAAATAAAATTCACCTGATTTAGGCTGGTGTTCACAGTCCTTCATAATCTGTGCATACCGAACCCACCATTCTTCTCTCCTCATTCCTCATCTAATATCTTACATATGGTACAGTCCAATGCTTATTTCTCAACTACAACATTTAACTTCACACCTTTGAACTTTTCCACATGCAGTTTCTTATATCAAACATTTTGCACCTTAATTTTCTGTACCTGAAAATAGCCTGCTAGTCTTTGGAACCCACTTACAAAGATCACCTGCTCCCTATAAATTACCTTGACTGCCAGAGGCAAAAAACTATTCCCGCAACAAAGTGCTGACATATTTTTTTATATATATATAATTTATCTTGGTATCATTAATCTACATTACATGTGCAATATTATGGTTATTAAACTACCCCTTCATCAGGTACCCCCCCAAAAACCCCATTACAGTCACTGTCCATCAGCGTAGTGAGATGTTATAGAATCACTACTTGTCTTCTCTGAGTTGTACAACCCTCCCCCTGCCCCCCCAACATTACATCTGCTAATCGTAATGCCCCTTTTTCCCTCTTATCCCTCCCTTCCCAGCCCATCTTCCCCAGTCCCTTTCCCTTTGGTAACTATTAGTCCGTTCTTGGGTTCTGTGAGTCTGCTGCTGTTTTGTTCCTTCAGTATTTTTTCTTTGTTCTTATACTCCACATATGAGTGAAATCATTTGATACTTGTCTTTTTCACCTTGGCTTATTTCACTGATCATAATACCCTCTAGCTCCATCCATGTTGTTGCAAATGGTAGGCTTTGTTTTCCTCTTATGGCTGAATAATATTCCATTGTGTATATGTACCACTTCTTCTTTATCCATTCATCTTCTGATGGACACATAGGTTGCTTCCATTTCTTGGCTATTGTAAAAACTGCTGCAGTAAACATAGGGGTGCATATGTCTTTTTCAAACTGGGCTGCTGCAGTCTTAGGGTAAATTCCTAGGAGTGGAATTCCTGGGTCAAATGGTATTTCTATTTTGAGTTTTTTGAGGAACCGCCATATTGCTTTCCATAATGGTTGAACTAATTTGCATTCCCACCAGCAGTGTAGGAGGGTTCCCTTTTCTCCACATCCTCGCCAACATTTGTTGTTGTTTGTGTTTTGGATGTTGGCCATCCTCACTGGTGTGAGGTAATATCTCATTGTGGTTTTAATCTGCATTTCTTTGATGATTAGCAATGTGGAGCATCTTTTCATGTGCCTGATGGCCATCTGAATTTCTTCTTTAGAGAAGTGTCTATTCGTGTCCTCTGCCCATTTCTTAATTGGATTATTTGCTTTTTGTTTGTTGATGTGCGTGAGTTCCTTATATATTTTGGATGTCAACCCCTTATCACATATGTCATTTATGAATATATTCTCCCATACTGTAGGATGTCATTTTGTTCTACTGATGTTCTCCTTTGCTGTACAGAAGCTTTTCAGCTTGATATAGTCCCACTTGTTCATTTTTGCTTTTGTTTCCCTTGCCCGGGGACATATGACCATGAAGAAGTCACTTATGTTTATGTCCAAGAGATTTTTGCCTATATTTTTTTCTAAGAGTTTTATGGTTTCATAACTTACATTCAGGTCTGTGATCCACCTTGAGTTTACCTTTGTGTATGGGGTTAGACAGTAGTCCAATTTCATTCTCTTACACATAGCTGTCCAGTTTTTCCAGCACCAGCTGCTAAAGAGGCTGTCATCTCCCCATTATATATCCAAGGCTCCTTTATCAGATATTAATTTACTGTATATGTTTGGCTTAATGTTTGGATTTTCTATTCTGTTCCACTGGTCTGTGGGTCTGTTCTTGAGCCAATACCAAATTGTCTTGATTACTGTGGCTTTGTAGTAGAGCTTGAAGTCAGGGAGCATAATTCCCCCTGTTTTGTTACTCCTTCTCTGGATTGCTTTGGCTATTCGGGGTCTTTTTTGGTTCCATATGAATTTTAGAATTATTTGTTCCAGTTCATTGAAGAAAGCTGTTGGTAGTTTGATAGGTATTGCGTTGAATCTGTAGATTGCTTTAGGTAGTATAGCCATTTTGACAATATTTATTCTTCCTAGCCAAGAGCATGGGATGCATTTCCATTTGTTAGTGTCCTCTTTAATTTCTCTTAGGAGTGTCTTGTAGTTTTCAGAGTACAGGTCTTTCACTTCCTTCGTTAGGTTTATTCCTAGGTATTTTATTCTTTTTGATGCAATTGTGAATGGAATTGTTTTTCTGATTTCTCTTTCTGTTAGTTCATCATTAGTGTATAGGAAAGCAACAGATTTCTGTGTGTTAATTTTGTATCCTGCAACTTTGCTGAATTCAGATATTAGTTCTAGTAGTTTTGGAGTGGAGTCTTTAGGGCTTTTTATGTACAGTATCATGTCATCTGCAAATAGTGACAATTTGACTTCCTCTTTACCAATCTGGATTCCTTGTATGTCTTTGTTTTTTCTGATTGCTGTGGCTAGGACCTCCAGTACTATGTTGAATAACAGTGGAGACAGTGGGCATCCCTGCCTTGTTCCCGATCTTAGATGAAAAGCTTTCAGCTTCTCGCCATTAAGTATGATGTTAGCTGTGGGTTTGTCATATATGGCCTTTATGATGTTGAGGCCATCTATACCCATTTTGTTGAGAGTTTTAATCATGAATGGATGCTGAATTTTGTCAAATGCTTTTTCAGCATCTATGGAGATGATCATGTGCTGTTTTTGTTCTTATTATTGTTGATGTGGTGGATGATGTTGATGGATTTTCGAATGTTGTACCATCCTTGCATCCCTGGGATGAATCCCACTTGATCATGGTGTGTGATCCTCTTAATGTTTTTTTGAATTTGGTTTGCTAATATTTTGTTGAGTATTTTTGCATCTACATTCATCAGGGGTATTGGTCTGTAATTTTCTTTTTTGGTGAGGTCTTTGCCTGGTTTTGGTATTAGTGTGATGCTGGCTTCATAGAATGAGTTTGGAAGTATTCCCTCCTCTTCTATTTTTTAAAAAACTTTTAGGAGAATGGGTGTTATTTCTTCTCTATATGTCTGGTACAATTCAGAGGTGAATCCATCAGGCCCAGGGGTTTTGTTCTTGGGTAGTTTATTGATTCCCGATTCAATTTCGTTGCTGGTGATTGGTCTGTTTAGTTTTTCTGTTTCTTGCTTGGTCAGTCTTGGGAGGTTGTATTTTTCTAAGAAGTTGTCCATTTCTTCTATGTTTTCCAGCTTGTTAGCATATAGATTCTCATAATATTCTCCTATAATTCTTTGTATTTCTGTGGGGTCTGTCATTATATTTCCTTTCTCATTTCTGATTCTGTTTATTTGTGTTGATTCTCTTTTTCTCTTAATGAGTCTGGCTAGGGATTTATTTTGTTTATTTTTTCAAAGAACCAGCTCTTGGTTTCACTGATTTTTTCTATTGTTTTATTCTTCTCAATTTTATTTATTTCTTGTGTCATCTTTATTATGTCCCTCCTTCTGGTGACTTTGGCCTCATTTGTTCTTCTTTTTCCAATTTCAGTAATTGTGTCTTTAGACTATTCATTTTGGGAATGTTCTTCCTTCTTTAAATAGGCCTGGATTGCAATATACTTTCCTCTTAGAACTGCCTTTGCTGTGTCCCACACAGAAGGTGTGGCTTTGTGTTGTTGTTGTCATTCGTCTCCATATATTCTTTGATTTCTGTTTTGATTTGGTCATTAACCCATTGATTAATTAGGAGAATGTTGCTAAGTCTCCATGTATTTGTGAGCCTTTTTGTTTTCTTTCTAAAATTTATTTCTAGTTTTATACCTTTGTTATCTGAGAAGTTGGTTGGTAGCATTTCAATATTTTTGAACTTACTGAGGTTCTTTTTGTGGCCTAGTATGTGGTCTATTCTGGAACATGTTCCATGTGCACTTGAGAAGAATGTGTATCCTGTTGCTTTGGGTGCAGAGTTCTGTAGATGTCTGTTAGGTCCATCTGTTCTAGTGTGTTGTTCAGTGCCTCTGTGTCTTTACTTATTTTCTGCCTGGTTGATCTGTCCTTTGGGGTGAGTGGTGTGTTGACATCTCCTAAGATGAATGCATTGCTGTCTATTTTCTCCTTTAATTCTGTTAGTATTTGTTTCACATATGCTGGCGCTCCTGTGTTGGGTGCATATATATTTATAATGGTTATATCTTCTTGTTGGACTGACCCCTTTATCATTATGTAATGTCCTTCTTTATCTCTTGCTACTTTCTTCGTTTTGAAGTGTATTTTGTCTGATACAAGTACTGCAACACCTGCTTTTTTCCTGTTGTTTGCATAAAATATCTTTTTCCATCCCTTCAGTTTTAGTCTGTGTATATCTTTGGGTTTGAGGTGAGTCTCTTGTAAGCAGCATATAGATGGGTCTTGCTTTTTTATCCATTCTGTTACTCTGTGTCTTTTGATTGGTGCATTCAGTCCATTTACATTTAGGGTGATTATTGATAGATATGTACTTATTGCCATTGCTGGCTTTAGATTCGTGGTTACCAAAGGTTCAAGGGTTGCTTCTTTACTATCTAACAATCTAACTTAACTTTCTTGTTAAGTTATTGTAAACACCATCTGATGTTTCATTATTTCTCTCCCTTCTTATTCTTCCTCCTCCATTCTTTATATACTAGGTGTTTTATTCTTTGCCTTTAGTTAGTATTTGGATGGTCTGCTTTCTTTGCTATGATTTTATTTTGTGTGGTGACATCTTTTATATCCTTATGATTGCTTCCCTCTAGAGCAGTCCATTTAAGATATCTTGTTGTGGTGGTTTATGAGAGGCAAACTCTCTCAACTTTCATTTGTCTGGAAATTGTTTAATCCCTCCATCATATTTAAATGATAATCGTCGTGCTGGATACAATATTCTTGGTTCGAGGCCCTTCTGTTTCATAACGTTAAATATATCATTCCATTCTCTTCTGGCCTGTAAGGTTTCTGTTGTGAAGTCTGATGATAGTCTGATGGTTTTTCCTTTGTAAGTGATCTTTTTTCTCTCTCTAGCTGCCTTTAATACTCTGTGTTTATCTTTGATCTTTGCCATCTTAATTATTATGTGTCTTGGTGTTGTCTTTCTTGGGTCCCTTGTGTTGGGAGATCTGTGGGCTTCCATGGACTGAGAGACTATTTCCTTCCCCAGCGAGGGAATGTTTTCAGCAATTATTTCTTCAAAGACACTTTCTATCCCTTTTTCTCTCTCTTCTTCGTCTGGTACTCCTATAATGCGAATATTGTTCCATTTGGATTGGTCACACAGTTCTCTTAATATTCTTTCATTCCTAGAAATCCTTTTATCTCTCTGCCTCAGCTTCTTTGTATTCCTGTTCTCTTATATCTATTCCATTAACAGTCTCTTGCATCTCATCCATTCTGCTGTTAAGCCTGTCGATCGCTTGTCTGATTTCTGTATTGTCTTTCCTCAGTTCCCTCACTTCCTCCCTCAGCTCTTGCACATTTCTCTGTAGATACATCAGCATGGTTATGACTTTTATTCTGAATTCTTTTTCAGGAAGACTGTGCATTTCCATCCCTTCATTCTCCCTCTCTGGGGTTGTCTGGTTGATTTTGGTCTGTACCATATTCTTCTGTCTTTTCATGGCTATAGAAGTGGTCTCTGGTAGTTGCCACTTATGGCAGCTGGGTTCTTTAAGACTTTAAAAAGAGAAAAAAAAAAGAGAAAGAAAGAAAGAAAAAAGAAGGAAGAAAAGAAAAGAAAAAAGAAAGAAAATGAAAACCAAAAAACAAAATAAAAAAAACAAAAAACAAAAAACAAAGCAAAAAAAAAAAAGCCCACTGGGAGTAGATTCTGTGGGGATGCTTTAGGTGGCACTGTTGCTCTACTATTCTGCCGCCGTGGCCGGACCGCTCCACAGGGCCCTTTATAGCTCTGGCCAGGGTGGGAAGAATGGGAGGCTGTTGATCTCTTTGGAAAATCGATGTGTGGCCACCCTTTCCCAGTCACCAGCTAAGGGTTCTGAAACTGCCCAGGACTCCAGCCCTGCTGGGCTGAGTTTGCCAGGGTGATCCACCTCCTCCACTGGGCTCCTGTCTCTTTAAGACCGCTGAAGAAAGCGCACGCTCTTCTTTTTTTTTTTTCCTTCCCCGGAGCCGGCTGCAAGCACCCTGGTGCATTCCCCACTCGGATCCTGCACCCTCTGTCTCTCCAATCTCTGCTACACCACACTACGTGTGTCAGTGCTCCCCGCGCTCATCACCGGGGCTGGTTATTTCGCAGGGTGTACTTCCACTCCCTCCCAGCTCTGAATCCTCTCCTCCCACCTGTGGGCTGGGGTGGGGGAGTTTTCGGGTCATGCCCGGTCATGGCTCCATATCTAACCCGCCTCTTGGGGCGCCGAGTCCTCTTGGGTGTAGCTGCACGTTATGCGCTTTCCTGTGTATTCTGGTCTCTCTTTTAGGAATATTTGTATTTGCTGTATTTTCCTAGATAAATATAGTGTTGGGAGGAGATTTCGGCCACCCTGCTCACGCCGCTGTCTTCCCGGAAGTCCCAGTGCTGACATCTTTTATTACAGTACAAAACATGTGTCCCATATAAACAAATTTGGTACATTTCAGCCTAAATATTTCATTTGATTATAAACCGTTAATGTTGGAGACTGTATCTGATTCATTTTCTTAAACAGTTCTGCAGCCTAACGTGCTACTTTGCACATATTAGGCACTCCAGCAGCAACAGATGTTTGCTAAAATAGTTCATCATTTTAAATAAAGTGCTAATTCAGATTATATCTAGCTGAACCTTAAAATAGGTACACATATTGAAAGGGATCATGTGAGATATAATTGTACATGGTTAATTCTTTCTGGCTCTAACAGATTAACAGCTCCTCCTCTGTCCAAGCAGAATACTAAATATGTCCAAAGAAACTGCCCACAGGACATGGAGAAGATCACACACACAGACCTTCAAGGATTTTTAACTAACAGAGAATTCTTGACTATTATCATCCTGAAATATCTAAAAGTAGACATTTAAGATTTTATTTTAAAAAGTGTTTTCAAAAAGTGTTTGTAGGCAATGTGTCTCATTGACCTCTTGCTACTTATGTGAAATGTGAAAAATACATTGCATTCCCTGAGTTTAATTTCACATATCTCTTGTTCACCTTAGTCAATAGACGCTTTGTTTCACACAAAAAAGAAGCATCTTATGAATAAGATATCAGTAAAATCAATACCATGGCACTTGGAACAAAAAGAATACTCTGTAATTTCCTAGGAAAAGTTATTATGAGATTTAGGCATGTGAATTTTACCTAAAAGGTAGATTTAAAAAAAAATGAAGGAAGAAAATGACAAGAACCTATTCACCTTAAAGAACCTCCATCTCAGATTTTAAGATCCTAGGTGCTTAGATTATTGTTTAAAGTGTCATGATATTTGTCACTAATACTGAATTATGAAGTTTGCAAATGATGTATCTTTTAATAAATAAGAACCAACAAAAATCATCACTAAAATGATTTGTTTATAATTTCAAGGGCAAAATTAGTGTGTTTGCACATAAATTGTAAAAATTCTCCACTTTCTCATAAAAACCATGGAGAAATATAGATCTTTTAAAATTTAATTCCTTTTAGAAGACTACTTTTTTCTGCACAAATTAGTAGAAAGTTACTGACTACTCTGCAGATAGAGGTAATTATTTCTTTCATGTAGAGTTGAAATAATTAACGTATCTTCCTTTTCTTACATAGTTTATATAGAGTTGGAAAAATGGAAAATCATACATTAGGAAATAACATTATAAATGTAAATAACACAGTAAGGAAGATGTTATACTTACTATATTATAAGTAAGTATGTAATTATATTTGTATATGTATGTATATAATAAATAAAATATACTTTGAGTCAAAATAAATAACATACCCAAGACATCTGGGCCAGCCTGATCAGTGCCCAGCCATGGTTAACAATGAACAAACAATAACAACAACAAAAACAAGAGAGACAGGAGGGGAAAGAAATACAGATTTTTTGTAACAATATATTTTCTCCAAATAAATCATAACTGCTTTTAAAACATTTAAAAGATCTCTTCTCTTTAAAATGAGAGCTTTTTTATGACTGGGATGGTAAATATTTTAATTTCCTTTGCGTGGCTAAGAACAAATATAGGAATAGATAAAACCATTGTTGAATGAAAAGATTAATTAATAAATGATTCCTGGCCTTCCTGTGAATTTAAGTTCAACTGTTCTCTTGCTTTGATTGCATTACACCTGGCCTGGCCAGTACACAAATGCTGAGTTTGGATTCTGTTCAACCCAATTTGTTCTCTAATTTCGTGTAATAAGTAGAATCAAGTATGTACACAGAGAGTTTCCAGTTAGATTGGAGAATCAACAGATTTTTTTTGTATTATTACTTTCCTGTAAATAGTCCATTCACCTCCAAATGCGGGGGATGATTACCTCAGCAGTAGTTTGATTTTCCTCTATTACTTAGGTTGTAGTCTAAACTAAAATCTATATTTAATCATCAATTGTTGCTAATACTTAGATGTAATCTCACTAGTGATTTATATTTCCCATCACCATAGCCATTCTTGTATGATTGCATTAGGTGATCATTTATCAAAACTTCTATGTAAGAAAAATAATCCAGACCACATGCTACAGCAGGTAGAACCATGCACATGCGGCTGTAGAGCATCCACCATTTCAAATTTCAAGTTCAAACTTATTTAATATCTTCCCAAAATGATGCTTTGAAATACTGATTTTTCATACATATGAATTACTATAAATACATAGAATTTCATACTGTGAATTACTGCTACAATATTAATTATTATGCTCTAAGCAAGACAGGAACATCCAAGAACAATTAGAAAAAGCTTTACTTTTAAGTAACTTGGTAAACAGACTAATTTAGGTGGCACAATAAACAAACTATGAAAATAGAACATACTGTGTGATGACAAAAATGTATGAAAAATTTTAAGGAAAATGAGGAAGACAAACAGAACTTAACTACAGTAATCTCATCATTCCATAAGTTGTTTTAAGCACCCATTATGTATTAACTAATTAAATAATTAAAACTATTATTGAAAACATGAGGTTAAACTAGTAAGAGAAAAATATTACATATTTCTGTCCTCCCTAGATTGTGTTTTAATGGACGACAGACTATAATAAAATAGCATACAAATAAAGCTAATTTACAATTTTGTTACATGCTAAGAAGGTCAGTAATCTTTTGCTATTACAGCATATCATGGAAGTCTGACATAGGAATGTCAAGGAAGTTTCCATAAAAAGTAACAGTTTTTGACTGACAGTTTTTTACTTTCTCCTTTCTTTTCCTCAACTATAAAAATTATTTTGATGTTAGATTCCCTTGAAACTAGACTGTCCAGCTGATAGTTCTGGTTAATGAACTGAGAAGTACGTAAAAGTCAAACAGATACTACCCATTCTTTCTTTTTATCGTCTGGACACAGATTTGATTCCTGGGGCTACAACAGCTATTTTGCCTACATGAGTTAAACACACACACACACACACACACACACACAGACCATATTGGGGATGACACAGTGGAAAGAAAGATCTTGAATTTAAGTATATTATTTATCTCCTGTATCAGTCCCAGATTGCTTATTTCCATATTTCTTCCTTATGAGGCTTTTTGATGTCCTACTGCACAAAACACTATTAGTTGAGTTAGTATCATCTGCAGTTTGAAACTGTGAATCACTGATAAGAGACATTTGAGCTAATAGGCAAAGGTAAGTAGAAGTCAACAAAGCTAATGAGGTGAGAGAAAGAATATTCCCACTTAAAAAATTGGCCTTTTTCTAATATTCCCTGGCTTTCCTATAGCTCTTCCCATCTTATAGCACAATAATTAGTATATGTGAAAATTTAATATTTTCTTGTTAAATGCATTATTTTTTGAAGATATTAATAAATTTAAAGCCTAAATTAGAAAAACTTAGAATAATGTGAAAAAAATTTTTTAATCAAATCAGACACTAGTACTTGACAAAAGTTATGGTAAATGCACCATAAAAAAAATGTGCATGGTTCTACATGTACTACAGCATATTTTCTGCACAACTATGCAATATGTGTTCAAGGCCTTAGGAAGGAAGGACCATGACAAATTTGAAGAACTATTCCACAAGAATGAGTACAGATGGTTAAGGAGCAATAGTATGAATTGACTGGTGAGATGAGTAGGTTAGAAATAAGCAGTTTCCTGAAAGCTACATTAAATGTCTAATAAATCAAGATCTGGTATCCCAGGAGTGACATTGACAGACTTGTATTTAAAAAATATCACCCAAGGTTTTTTATTCGATCTGTAAGGAGCTTGGAAGACACCACTCCTTACTAATAACAAGCAAAAAAATGTACAGAGTCGGACTCAAAAATTAACAACTCTTCTTGTATCCCTAAGATAGAGGAGGACACAGTCTCTCTTTGTAGATTAGAGAAATAGGCAGATAAATATAGGGAATAATGGCTTACCTGGGTAGAGACTCAAGAGCTGAAACCACTGCAGGAAACAGAGCCAGTATAGGAAAACCTGAATAGCTATTGATGAATTCCTGGAGGCTCATTGTGAACAACTCTGACAGTTAAAAACTCCAAGGGGACCCAGTCATATGGGAACTCCCAAAATATTGTATATTTACCTCCAAGAGCTTGACCAGTTTCCCATAGTAAATATCCAACAAAAAACCTCTAATGCTCTGGTAAAGGAGGGGCAAGGAACCACTTGAAATACTGCAGAGCACTCTGTTCTTTTACAAAGACCTGCCTCAGGAGGAACTAGTTAGTAAGAGCCTAACTGACTTGAGAGGGGGAGGGAAACACCCAACTGCAGTCCTCTGTAGTCATCCTGTCCCACCAAAGGGAAAAGAAAAACCGAGAAACACTCATGAAGTGGCATTCATGAATAACAGCCAGTGGCGTAGGCTCCCTAAAGGAATCTAATCATAGAATGCAGATCATTTCCCCACACCCCCAACTCACCAGCACATTACCGAAGACTTGTTTGCAACAGTTTTTTTTACACCCTAAATCTGGTCCAGGTATCAAAAATTACAAGGCATACCTAAAGGAGGAAAAAAAAAACATTTTGAAGAGATAGAGCAAGGATTAGAATGAGACATGGCAGGGATGTTGGAATTATCAGACTGGAAATTTAAAAGTATGATTAATATGCTAAGGGTTCTAGTGAATAAAGTAGGCAGTGTGCAAGAACAAGTAGCCAATGAAAGCAGAGAGATGGAAATCCTAGGAAATAAGAAAAGAAATGCTAGAGATAAAAACCACTGTGATGGAAATAAAGAAGGCCTTTGAAAGAATTCTTAATAGACTGGACACAGCTGAGGGAAGAATCTATAAGCTTGAAGATACATCAATAAGAGACTCAAAAATATAAAAACACAGCAATAACAAAAAAACTCAATAAAGTAGAATATGCAAAGACTTTCAGTCAACTAAAAAAGGTGTGACATATACAAAATGGGAATACCATAAGAAAGAAAGGAACAAAAAAAAAAATAAGAGAAACAATAATGACTGAGAATTTCCCAAGTTATTGTCAGACAACAAACCACAGATACAGCAGCTATGAGAACACCAAGCAAGATAAATGCAAAACAAATGAAAACACTGTACTTGGGCATATCATTTTCAAACTACTGAA
Organism: Smutsia gigantea; assembly: GCA_032199065.1. Lineage (NCBI taxonomy): Eukaryota > Metazoa > Chordata > Mammalia > Pholidota > Manidae > Smutsia > Smutsia gigantea. The sequence continues at coordinate 86,440 of JAVSCE010013266.1, forward strand.
AGTCAAAGACAAAGAAAACACCCAGAAAGAAGCCATAGGTGGAAACACCCTAATTATAGAGGAAACAAATGTCATCATTGTATCTGACTTCTCCTCAGAAACCATGCAAGAAGAGAGTGGAGTAAAATTTTTAAATTTGAGAGAAAAAGAAAGTCATCAGCCTAGAATTTTGTACCCTGAGAATTTATCTTTCAAAGGTGAAGGAGAAGACTTTCTTAGGGAAACAAAAATAGAGGGAATTTGTTGCCAGTTGTCAGTGGCACTGCCTTGCAAAAAAATGTTAATAGAAGTTCCTTAGAAAGAAGAAAAATAATATAGGTAGGAAACTCAGATATACTCAAAGAAAGGAAAGTCATTGAAAAAGGAATAACTTAAAGTAAAATAAACACCTTCATTTTTCTTTTTCTTAATATGTCTAACAGATAATACAGTTTGTTAAAAACAATAACAACAATGCATTCCATTTTGTGTGTACATATATATACACACACAATCTTTCCAAGCTCACATGGAACATTCACCAAAATAGACCACATTCTGGGCCAAAAAACACACTTCAATATATTTAAAAGAATAGAAGTCATACAGTGTCTGTGGTGAGACCACAGTGGAATTAAACTAGTAATCTATAACAAAGATAACTGGAAAAATCCCAAATACATGGAGATTAAATAACACACTTCTAAATAATACATGGGTCAAAGAAAAAACCTCAAGAGAAATTAAACAATATTTATAACTAAATAAAAATGAAAACAGTTTATCAAAATTTGTAGGATATAGCAAAAGCATTGCTAAGAGGAAAATTTATAACATTGAATGTACATATTAGATAGAAGAATGATTTTAAATTATTAATGTGTTTTTACCCTAATAAAATAGAAAAAGAAGACCAAAGTAAATCCAAATTAAGCAGAAGAAAGAGATAGTGAGATGTAGAAAACAGTAATATTGAAAACAGGAAATCAGTAGAGAAAATTAATGAAAAGAGAATCCAGATCTTTGAAAACACCAATAAACTCAATAGGACTATAGCCAGGATAATTAAGAATATAAGAGATAGGACACAGATTACTAATATCAGAAATGAAGGAGGAGACATCCTATGGACATGAAAATTCCATCCTTTGTCTTAATTCTTATTAGAAAAGTTATCTGGAGTGGAAATTCCGTAATAATAATAATAGTAGAATGCGATTGTAACCAGAGACTGGGAGTATCTTGAATGCTGGACTGAATTTGGGAAAGGTGAAGAAGTGACACATACAAATAAAGCACACAAAATTGTAAAAACTAAATTTGAAGCAGGGTGACTATAAAAGATATTACAACTAAGCTTAAGTCTTCAACAATATGTTAGGCTTATGTTTCAGTATTAAAAAATAGGAATAAGAATGAGGTATTTAGTGAACACCTACATAGTTTCAGGATTATCAAGATTGTTGATTTCCTATAAATCACATCATTTATATTGGGAAGCATCCTTCAGAGTAAATATTATTTCCCCTAATTCATGAAAAAAACCTAAAGGGGAATCATGTATTTGTAATGTCACAGGCTAATTAATCATATGTCTCTGATCAATACCCACATCTATTTGACACAAAGTCCACATCCTTGCCATACCATACCCTGCTTTGCAATGAGGTGGGGGCAGGGACAGACTTACTTTTAGTTTTTGTTGTTTTACAACAATATATATATGAGTAAAATTTTTTTGTGGATATTACTAAAAACAAGCCTCCTAGACACAGTATAGTAAGGATGCTATAAAAAACCAGTTCATTTGATTGGAATAGTTACTGGATGTGGAAAGGATGTTGAGGGGTGAACCTGATGTATAATCACTAATATAACTGTGAATCATGAATCCAGGAATATAACTGTGAAGAAGTTTTAGTATGTTGTTCATAAAAATTTCACTTACACATCCAAGTAAAGTGTTTTGAATGTATCATTAAGTAGTAATATCAAAACTCCTCTTATGAGGTGAAAAATAAGGATTATAGATGTTTAATGAATGCTTACATAAATTATTTTATTGACACATTTTAAACAAAGTGAAAAGAGTCCTGTCAAGTTTCTATTTTATAAAACCAACTAAAATAAAACAAAGCAAACCCACAATAAAAATTTACATTGAATTTTTCTTCCATATTGTAGAGAACATAAAATCATTTTCAAGAAAATCTATGTTTATTGCCTCTTACTTGTTTTCTTATATTTTTTATTTTAATTCCCTCTTAGTTATAAAATTACAGCAAGTTTCTTTTTCGAGAATAAAACAACAGCCTGTAATTTCTTAGTGAGTTTCATAAGTGAAAATAGACAACTTGGAGAATGTTTGTTGATTATGGTTTGTTTAACATTCAGTAGTTAGGAGCCTCCTGGAGTGTTGCAAGTGATAGAAAAAATCCTCCACTATTCCAGCTATTCATGTTATAGAAGCCCTTTAAGCCCACTCATACCCAAGAACAGAGTCCTTAAACATTCTTTTAAACATTGAGCCTGACTGAATTTTTGTTATTTTGTTTATGCTTCCTAGCACATGTAGCAGTGAAAAATATTTGATTATTAAAAAAGAAAATAATACAAGTAAAGAATAAAATATGCCTGATTATTGCATAGTTTTAGACCACTAGAAGAGGAGGTTGAGAAGAAGAAAAAACAGAATGAGGTATAGTGTATAGGACATCTTTGGTTTTAGACAGAGTTGGAGGAAAATTCTAGTTCTTTCATTTTGGTTGGAATTTGTGAAAAAGGGAAAATCATAGTCCACATTCTGTGAATACCCAGGATGTTAGATAACATCTTTGATGGCCTTACGAAGTGCTTATTTTGAAAAATGCCTTCAGATATGTAGAGTATTATGGTAAACAGTATGTAGTATACTTAATTAAAGTTACTTTATGAAGCCCCTCTCAAGACATTCTCTTTTTCATTATACCAAGACTAAAGCACACAGCAATAAGCTTTGGGTAAATATGAACAAGTAAGATTGATGCATAGTATAGAAATCCAAACACTAGCAATTCTAATCAATTAAAACTACTATATAAGTTAATATACATTAATGAAGAAGAAACAATGAAATATTGGGTTTAAATCTGTTTGCTGATATCCCATAACTTACAATATATCCTCTATCCCTTTGATTTGGCCTATTTTTCCTTCATAGAGATGTCATCATAAGATATTATTACATAATTTTATACTTATTTGATTATATATTTTCCCACAAGCATCTATACTCTGTGAGAGGTGGGAATCTATGTAAAAATGTCCCTGGCTTATAGAAGGCAGTCAATATAAATTTGTGAAATGATGGAAAGGAAGAAAAAAAATTTATTCATCCCTTTAAAAAGAGATAAACTGAGTTTATAGAAAATTAGGTAAGGTGACAGAATTTAGGATTTTTGGAAATTAAGATTTTAATAGAAATTGTTTAACCTTAAGAGCCTGTTTCTACCTCATGTATCCATAAAGCAAAAAGTTATAGTAGATATACAAAAGGTAAATGCAAAATTCATCAAGCATACCACTACTGAAAATCAACAAACCACAAAGGAAGACAGCAATAGGAACAAAGGAACAAATAACTTACTAAAGAACCAGAAAAAAAAAATGAGCAAAATGGCAATAGTAAGTCCATGTCTATCAGTGCTTACTTTAATATAAATGTTCTAAATTCTCCAATCAAAATACACTGAATGACTGAATGAATAAAAAAATAAGACCCAACTATATGCTGCTTACAAGAGACTCACTTTAGAATTAAGGACACATATAAACTGAAAATGAAAGGATGTAAAAAGATATCCCATGCAAATGGAAACAAAAGAAAGCATGAGTAGCTATATTTATATCAGAAAAACACAAACATTAAACCAAAGACTAACAGGAGAGAGAAATAATAAGTAATATAAGAGGGATCAATTCACCAAGAGGCTATAATATCAGCAGATATTTATGCACCCAATATAGGAGCATCTAAATATATAAAACAAATATTAACAAACTTGAGGGAGAAGTAGACAGGTACACAATAATGGTAGGTGACTTCAATACCTCACTTTCAACAATGGGTATATCACCCAGGCAGAATATCAATAAGGAAACATTGGACATAAACTACATGTTAGATGAGATGGACCTAAGTCCACCTACAGAACAATCCATCCAACAGCATCATTATACACATTTTTTTCTTAAGTGCACATGGAACATTATCCAGAATAGATCCTATGTTAGCCCACAAAACAGGTCTTGATAAATTTAAGAAGTTTAAATCATGTCAAGGAACTTTTCCAATCACAATTATATGAAACTAGAAATGAATTACAAGAAGAAAATTGGGAAATTCACAAATAATATGGAAATTCACAAGTATAAACACCATGCTACTGAACAACTAATGAGTCGAGGAAGAAATCAAAGGAGAAAAATTTAAAAACTCAAGGCAAATGAAAATGGAAGCATAATACACAAAATTTATGGGATATAACAAAAGCCATTCTAAGAGAGGTTTTACCGATAAACCTTGAGATTAAGAAAGATTTCAAATGACATAACTTTATACCTCCAAGAACTAGAAAAAGAAGAATGAACTAAGCCCAAAGTTAGTAGAAGAAAGGAACTAATAAAGATCAGAGCAGAAATAATGAAGTGGAGACTAAAGAGACAAATGAAAGATCTATGAAACTAAAAGCTGATTTTTAAAGATAAGCAAAAGAGATAAACCTTTAGACTAACCCCAGCAAAAGAAGACTCAAATAAAATTATAAATGAAAGAGGAGATATTACAACTGAAACTACAGGAATACAAAGGATAATAAGAGACAAAGGATCATGTATGCCAACAAATTGGATAATTTAGAAGAAATGGATAAGCTCTCAGAAACATACAATCTACCCACACTAAATCATGATGAAATAGAAAATCTGAACAGACCAAATACTAGCAGAGATTAATTCACTAATTAAAAACCTTGCAACAAAGAAAAATCCAGGACAAGATGGGTTCACTGGTGAATTCTACAAACCTTTAAAGAATAATTAATAACAATCCTTTATTGTTGAATCCTTCAAAAAAGAAGAGTACACTTCCAACTTCATTTTATAAGGCCAATGTTACCCTGATAACAAAGCCAGGGAAGGACTTTAAAAGAAGAAAAATTTACAGGTCAATATCCCTGATAAATGTACAAATAAAAATTCCCAACCAAATATTAGCAAACTGAATTGTACAATATATTAAAGGGATCATACAGCATGATCAAGAGGGATTTATTCCAGGGATGAAAATGAGGTTCAACATCTACAAGTCAATGTGATGCACCACATTAAAAATAATATCCTCAAAAATGCAGTCTATGGAATGGAAAAAACATTTGCAAACCATATATATGATAAGAGTTTAATGTCTGAAATAGTCTGAAATATATAATGAACCCTTGTAACAATAGCAAAAAAAAAAAAACAGTACAATTAAAAAATGAGCAAAGGACCCAAAAAGATATTTTTCCAAAGAAGATATACAGATGGCCATCAGCTACATAAAAAGTTGCTCAATGTCAATAATAATCAAGTAAATGTAAGTCAAAACTTCAATGAGAAATCCCGCTACACCTGTTAGTATGGCTATTATCAAAAAGTCAAGATAAATGCTGGGGAGGATATAGAAAACAGGAAACCTTTGTATACTCTTGGTAGAAATGTAAACTAGTACATCCATTATGAAAAATGGTAGAGGTTCCTTAAGAAATTGATAATAGAACTAATATGTGATCTAGCAATTCATTTCTGGGCATATTTTCAAGGGAAATGAAACTTTTATCTCAAAAGAGATATCTGTATTCCCATGTTCTGTTCATTGCAGTATTATTCATAATAGCCAAGGTGTGGAGATAATTTAAGTGCCCATCAACAAATGAATAATTCAAGGAAATGTGATACATGTATTTGCAACACCATGGACGAGCCCAGAGGGCATCATGCTAAGTGAAATAAGCCAGTGGGAGAAAAGCCAATACTACCTGAGTTCATTGGTAATAGATATGTTAGAAGTGTTAATGAATAAAGACATGAAATGTTAAGTAAGATAAAAAATATTATTTAAGTCTATGTTAAAGAATTTGACCTAAGAGATATTATAGAAGCTTACAGATGTCATGTAAGAAATGTTAAAGATTTCCATGCAGAAGGAATATATTACTTCATGGAAATTTTGATCTATACAAAAAAATGAAGGGGACATAAAAGGTAAAAAATGAAAGTTAATGTAGAAATTATTTTTCCTTTATTTTAAAAAATTGTTTAATGTTCAGCACTACAGCCATTTACAAAATCAGACTTCTGGCCCTAGAAGTTAAAAATGTTTTTGACATTTTTAAACAATCATAAAAACAAAAGCAAAAAAATGAAGGCTATTCACCTAATATCACATGTGACCCACAATGCCTAAAATAATTACTGTCTAGCCCATTTGAGAAGAAATTCCCTGACACTCCTCTAAAGCAAAATGATAGCAATGTGTTATGGGGTTTATAACAAGTAAAGCCTTCAAGTGAAATATATGACAATTGTGTCACAATGATAAGTGACAAGAAATTGATATACAATGTGACTTTCCTTATTATAGACAAAGTGGTATAATATTATTTACACATAGATTCAGATGAATTATATATGTATATTGAAAACCTTGTGATAAGACCAAAGAAAAAAAAGAGGAGAGAGGAAAAAGGGAGAAGAAGGGAGGGAGGAAGTTGTTTAATTAATAAGGCAATAGTGGAGATGAATTGGAATCCTAACAGTTGATTTAAATGAAGGCAGAAATGGATGACAGAACAAAGAATGGATGGAAAAAAATAGAAGACAGCTAGACAATGGTAGATTTAAATCTAACCATATCAATACATTTAACATACATGGTGTGAACACCTGATGATCAGTCAGAGATTTCAAACAAGATAATACATGTTGTCTACTAAATACCAACTTTAACAATACAGATAAAGATAATTTAAAATTAAAAGATTAGAAAAAAGCATCCCATGCTAAAAGTAACACTTTTTTAATACAGCTGTATTGGCTGCATTATTATAGCACAAAGTAAACATTAGATTTAGGAATATCATCAGGAAGAGAGGCAAAACATATTAATAAAGAGGTCAATTCACCAAGAAAACATACCAGTTTTAAACAGAGGCACAAAATAATATATCTTAAAAATACATAAAGCAACACTAATAGACCTGAAAGGAAAAAATAGAAATAAGGAAAGAATGTAAACTCCCTCAATATCTTTTACTTGAACTGTGTGTTGAAATGATAATATTTTAGATGTATGGTATTAAAGAAAATATTATTAAAAACAATTTTACCTGCTTCTATTCACTTACTTTATTATGGTTACTAGAAAATTTAAAATTATATCTGTGGCTCACATTATATTTCTATTTGACAGCGCTGCATTAGAGTAACTAAACAAGTGCATTAGAGCATGTGTGGCCCGAGCATGTGAACAACAATGTAATTCTAAGAGAGTTTCTTCACTCGGCACTCACTGCCTTATACTTTCAAGGTGGTCATAATTCAAAATGTGGAAAACTTCTTTGCCTAGGTTACATCAATAATCTGTTAAATTACTCTGTGATAGCCTTGCTGTTCTCCATATTTCTCTATAAACAAAACTCAAATGACATTGAATGAACCAACTAAAACTCTTCCAGATGGGATTTGAAATGAATTGAATTACATATTTTATAAATTGTTTTATATTTTAAAAAGATGGGAGAGTGCAGTAAGTTTGTATGTTAATTTTTAACTTTTCCCTTATTTCAAAAATTGTTTTCTGAGTTTTAAAAAAGAAAAAGAGAACAATATATAAATAGTTTATTTGTAGGTAAGGCATGAAAGACACAAAGAAAATATAGATGGAAATATCAAATGAAGCTGGAAATAAAATGTAGCTCTCAAAGCACAATGCAGGAAATCCTGTAACTTGCCAATATAGGTCAAAATTGGGCTTTGTATTTCCTACCTGCCCTAGAAAAGAGAAAAACATTGTTTTCCAAGACCCACAGTGTAAAAACAAAAATCATAAATAAATAAATAATAAAAATAAAACTTGCTCAGGAGAACCAAAACTTTTACTAAGAACCAAAATAGGATGTTACCTTCTTTTTGTAGGGTGTTATGTAATTAGGAAACACGACAAGGGTATTCTTACCATAAATACAAAAACCCAAGTCAAAAGTTTTGTAAAGTATTTGCCATTATGCTCTTTAATGCATGTCTTTTATATGACAAAGCCCAGTTTCATAAATCCAGTGAACAGGAAAACTAAATGATTCTTTCTGATCACAGGTCTCATGATCTGGCATAATGCAAGGATACAAGGCAAACTACTTACAGAGAATGATGGATTTCATACCACAGGTAATCTTACATTTGTCTATGGCCTAAGCTTGTGATTGGTATTAAACAGCACAGAATGTATAGTTAAGAATTGCTAACAGAGAGCTAAGAGTGATGCTATTCAGTTTGCCATTTTATTAAAATGAACATGGAATTAAAATTCTCTACTGGAGGTTGGAGACATCTTCTGGAATAGAGTTTAAGTCACCTCCACTAAAGAAAGAAGAATGAATTGTGAATAATAATGCTTATGTTCATTTGAAAAACGCTTTCTGCCAAACATTTTTCACCATTACATAGAAATTATCTTAATTAAAAATACTATTCTTAATTTAAAAAATGAAAGGGAAAAAGAATGCAGTATTATTTTCTATTGATACACCCATTTTAAAATTGTCAAAAAGTTGAAACGCACACAGTCTACCTGTCCAGAGTGAGTACTGGTTCATAATTGCATTGTGGGAAGATGAAAGATGTAAATGAATAACTTGAGAAGAAAAGAATGTTTCTAAAGACAGTCTATCTAGAACCTAGATAGAATATATAGTTAAGTATGTATATTATATATATGGTATATACATAGATGTGTATGCCATATATATATATATATAATTATAGTTATAGTATTTGGAAAATCACTTAAATTTTTAAAGCACCAGTACAGATTACAGTTGAAAGCAGTTCCAGGCCTTTGAATAAATAAAGCATGATAGGTCATTTGTTGCAAATAAATTTTGTTGTGTTTGTTCATGTTAAATAATTTTAACAAGTGTGTTATCATGGATCTCTAACTTCAAATCAACAAGTAGCCCTTGACTGTTCATGTATTAATGTATTTTGCTTTGAGTTATTCATTTTTGAGAGAATGGAACATGTGGAACAAAGGTACTGCTATGTGATAACACATTTTAATATCTAGTTTACATTTTTAGCCAATCACTATACTCAGAGAATATAAATGATTGAATTACCAAAATACACAAGTACACTACACCTCTTTTCAGCTTCTGAATAAGTGATAAACCATTTTGACTATTGACTGTAGTGTTTTCATGGGAGTTTTATATGGATCCCTTGTCATTGTGGAGATCTGGAGATTCTGATCAACAGAGCTTATCTGTGTGATCAACGTCAAACCAAAGTAGTGTTACCTGATGCAAAAGCAGAAAATATCTTCACAAAAGTAAATTAAGTTGGGTAGAGAAACATAATGTTCCTATGAAAATATTCATAATATTTAGAGGCTAATTATTCTCCTCCAAAAAATGTTTAATAAAAAAAGTTTTTAAAAATGTTTAATCAGACTTCATGATTTTAGGTTGAGTACCAAAACATTTCTGTAATGGGTTTTTCTTTAACAAGGAGACAACTAACTGATAGGAAAAGTTTTGATTTGACACTGTGCTTGAAAAACACATGTAGCTGACAGAATAAAAATGGGAATGTTCATATTTTTACCATTATTAATAAATAATTTTAATAATATGTAGGTATATTGTATCAAATTAATAATCACCCATGCTTGTCTCATATTAGAAGTACTGGGAGAAGATCTTTTCTATATGGCCTGCCAGTGTTTCTTGAACACTTAGGATAGTGCCCGGCACCAACCCATAATAACTGTACATTATATTTATCTACTGAATAAATGAATTAACTATCTTTTTATAACCAATCTCTCACCACTTTTTAAAGAAGAAGTATAAAAGTATACCATATAGGTAGATGACAGATAGATATATATATAGATAGGCACACTTATAAAGATATAAATATATGTGTACATATGTGTGTATGTGTACATATATCACAAATCATATGTACATTGTCACAAAATAAACAGATTGCTGTAAACAGCACCCAAATCAAGAAATAGAATATTAGTGCCCAGAAGCTCTTGTCCTCTTTCAAGTCACTTCCAAAAGTAATTTCTATTCAGACTTCTAACTATAGATTATTGTTGCAAGTTCTTGAGCTTTATTATAAGTAGACATATAGTTACTATGATGGTGTCTTTGGCTTATTTCAATCAACATTATGTTTGTGAGATTCATCCATGTTGTTGTATATAAAAATATTTTTGTACTCATTATTACATATAGATTAAAACTATAAAAATTTCAAAATTTAGCTAAAATATCCTCTTCTATTTTATGATTTATTTTCCACACTTTTGATGTCTTTTTATCAAAAAAGAACTTTAGTTGAATAAAATCTAGTTTATCATTATTTTTCCTTTATGGTGTTACCATTTGTGTCTTAGGATATCTTTGACCACTCCTAAGATTCTGACTATATGTTTCTTTTTTTTTCTCTAAAGTATTTTTATTTTTCTATTTCCATTTAGATTTATAATATATTAAGAATTAGGCTATAATGTAAAACAAAAATTCAAAAACATTTCTCCCCATGTGGACATCCAACTGGACCTAACATCATTTCTTAAAAAGACCATCATTTCTTACACTTATACAGTTCAATCTGTGTCTATACATGTGTGAATCTGTTTCTGGACTCTGTTCTTTAACACTGGTCTATTTTCTGTACTTGTACCCACAGCATATTTTCTTAATTAATTTAGGTTTAAAATATATCTCAGTATCTACCTGATGTTTTAAATATCGAGAATTGTTCTTTTATAAGTTTGTTGAACTCAGTCTTTCTATTTTGAAAGTGTAGATAATAAAAATTTATATGTATTTTTTATTCATAAATAAAAGCTAATGTAGCTTTTAATTGGAATTAAAGTGTATATATAGATAAATTTTGGAAGAACTTCCATCTTCATAACATGAAGTATTACAAATCCCTCCATTTATTTAGGTCTATTTTGCTTTATAATCCATTGTTTTCAGTTTCTGCATCTGTCCCATATACGTCTCAGAATTTTTACAAATATTATTAGGAGAGATTCACTGGCAAGATAAATTCAGTTCTCTATCCATCTATTGTACTGAATTTTTACTCATTAAACTCTCTAATTTTTGTAATTTTTCCATCCTGTAAGACTGAAAATAGTTCTATTAGGTTTCCCTGTCTCCTAATGCAGTTCTCTAGGGTCTTTGCCTAGGTAGAAAAAGAAGAGCAAAGTCAGCAGAAAGAAATTAAGCAGAAGAAAATAAATAAGATTAGAGTAGAAATCAATGAAATTAAGAACAGGAAATCAATAGAGGGAAATGAGTGAAATGAAGATCTTGATATTTGAAAACATCAATGAAATCTATGTTCTTGCCAGGATAACTAAGAATATAAGAGAAAGGACACAAATCACTAATATTAGAAATGAAGGAGGAGACATCCTATGGACAAGAAAATGATAATTGGAGAATGCTCTGAACAACTCCATAACTACAGATTTAATAACCTAGATGAATTGGTCCAATTTCTTGAAAGACATAATCTGCTAAAACACACAAGAATAGGCAATATGAATATATCTGTATCTATTAAACAAATTGAATCAGTAATTAATAACCTTCCAAAACAGAAATAACCAGGCCCATATGGATTCTCTGGTGAATTCTACCAAACATTTAAGGAAGAAATTATACCAATTCTCTACAATATCATTCAGAGGATAGAAGCAGATGGAAAACTTCCTATCTTGCTAACCCATTCCATGACACCAGTATTATCCAATACCAAAACCAGACAAAGACATTACAAGAAAAGCAAATTATAGACCAATATCTCACATAAACATAGATGCAAAAATGCACAAAAATATTAGCAAATTAATTACAACAATGTATAAAAATGTATACACCATGACTAATTATGATTTATCTCATGTATACTAGCTTGGTTCCATATTTGAAAATGAATTAGTGTAATCCATCACATCAAACACTAAAGAAGAAAAATTATATGATCATATCAATTGGTGCATAAAAAGCTTTTGACAAAATCCAACAGCCATTCATCATAAAAAAATCTCAGTAAACTACAGCTAACATCATATTTAATGACGAGAAACTAGAAGCTTTCTCACTAGGGTAAGAAACAAGACAAGGATGTCTCCTCTCACCACATCCATTTAATATTGTACTGGAAGTTCTAGCTAATAAAATGAGACAGAAAAGAAATGAAATAAAGATACAAGTTGAAAAGGAAGAAATAAAACTGCCTCTTTCTTGGCAGATGACACAATTGCTTATGTAGAAAATTTGAAAAAATCAACAAAAAACCTCCTGGAAATAGTAAATTATTAGAGCAAGATTGCAGGATACAAAGTTAATATAGAAAAGTTAATCACTTTCCTCTATACCAGCAATTAACAAGTAGAACTTGAAATTAACAAACTCACTGCCTTCTATGTTACCACCCCCAAAAGTAAAATATTACACTAGGATTTGGAGCAGTAGGAACTCTCATTCATTGCTGGTGGGAATGCAGAATGATTAGCCACTTTGGAAGGCAGTTTGTCAGTTTCTTACAAAACTAAACATATTCTTATCATATAATCTAGCAATTGTGCTCCTTGGTATGTATCTAAAGAAGTTGAAAACTTTTGTCCATGTAAAAACCATATAGAAACCTGTACACAGATGTTTATAGCAGCTTTATTTGTAATTGCCAAACATTAGAAGCAACCAAGATATCCTAGAGTAGGTGAATGATAAGTAAAGTGTGGAGCATCCATACAATGGTATATTGTTCAGCTCTAAGAAGTAATGAGTCATGAAGCCATGAAAAGACATGGAGGAAAGTTAACTGCATATTAGTAAGTGAAGTAAGGCAACATAAAAAGGTTACATATAGTATGCTTATAATCACATAACATTCTAGAAATGTGAAACTATGGAGACAGTACAAGAATCAGGGGTTGGAGAATGGGCAAAAGGGATCAACAGGTGGAGCACTGAAGATTTTAGAGCAGTGAAAAGACTTTGTATATTGTAATTATAGATACCTTTATTAAACATTTGTCCATAATCATAGAATGTGCAATACCAGGAGTGAACACTAACATCAGCTATGGCCTTTGGGTGATTGTGATGTGTCAATGTAGGTTCATCAATTATAACAAATATATCACTCTGGTGGGTTGATAAAGTGTATATGCATGTGTGGGTCAGGAAGTACATGGGAAATTTCTGTGCTTCCATTCATTTCTTCCATAAACCTAAAATTATCTTTAAAATAGTCTTTGTAACAAGTAGGGACTCTGTGGCATCTTACTACACTGATGGACAGTGACTGCAATGGGGTATGGGGGTGGACTCGATAATAAGGGTGAATGTCATAAGCACATCGCTTTTCTTGTGAAACCTTCATAAGAGTGTATATCAATGATACCTTAATAAAAAAAAGTCTTTGTAAAAAAGTAAATCAATCATTAAAGAACAAACAACAGAACAGCGGTCATAGACAAGAAATGATTACTAATCCTAGATAATTGTGATTTTTTTACTGAGTCTGAATTAGAATGAGTTCCTTTTAAAAACTTTTTCTAAAATGTTGCTGCTCTTTTTCTCCCTTAAATACAGGCCTCAAAGTGGCTAGTTGCTATGGCAGGACTAATTACTTTTAATGACTTGGAAAACCTGTTACTGACCTTTCGTTGAAGTGTGACAGAGAAAACAGCAGTTTAAATTCACTCTCAGCTTACTTTGTTTTTTCACTGTAGGGTTGTCATTTCTCATACACAGCTTGAGTTCTGAGCCAGAGACAGGGTGAAAGACATCCAATCATCAGTTCAAGGGCTCTGAAGCAATGGAGACTTATCAACCAGTGAAAGGAAAGGAAAGGAAAGGAAAGGAAGCCTTCTTCTCTGAACAGAACATAATTCATCATCACACACTATCACAAGCAATCTTTTCGTAAGAAATCAATTCAGTCCTCTGACCAATACCTCCTAAACCTTATCTCTACTCTCTCTCTCCCAGGAAAGAAATTACCTGGTACTATGATAACTCAATGATAAACTCAAATGATAAAAATAAAGGAAATTTCACATGGGAGAAGACACTAGTTCATTTAATTCATTATTCTGTTTTTATAATACTGTAAAAGAGGCCAGTTTTGAGGAGTGTGTGATAATTTTTCTTTGATGCCCATATAAAAATATTAATTCTTAAGGCAATTGAATTGGTTTAAATGTTCTATTTATATAGCATGAACAAGACAGTGGACTCCTGTCTCCCTGATCCCCAGAAAAATACTGCCCCTCAAAATTTTTTATGAATAAAATTGAAACTATAAATAAATTTTCATTATATTCTAGATTTAGTTTTCATTTTCTGATAATTCTGCTTCTAGAAAGCCCAGTCATGGCTGATAAGAATTATAATTTTTAAAGGAAAGGTAAGCCAAATGTGGTATTAGTCTCTTTCACTGGAGGTAAAAGGAGGCCACCTAATAAGCTTCTTATGTTTTAATTTATCAAATTAAGTAATATAATAATATAACTTTAATTATACAGAAATAGGTATCATTGTATGCAGTTCAAAAATATAAGTACACAGTAGAAAAAAAATAAAAGACTTGAACAGATACTTTACAAAAGATATCCAAATAACCAGTAAACATATTAAAAGGTGCCCACTTTCATTAGCAATCAGGAAAATGCCAATTACAACTACTAAGTTGATATCACTACAAACCCAGAAAAGCAGTTCACATAAAAAAGACAGAAAATGCCAGAGTGATAGCAGGTGGAACAACTGGAATTCTCATAAATTTCTGGTGAGAAGTATGAATTAATGCAACCATAACTGAAGACTGTGTACCGGATCTACCAGAAGTAAACAGCTAATGCATTCCCTATACGTGGAATTCTATTCTGAGGTTTATATCCAACAGAAATACATACGTATCTTCACCAAAAGAAATGTAATAGTGTTTGTAAAGAAATAAAGAAAATAGCAATACTATTTGTAATTACATGAAACTAGAACTGACCAAATGTCTACAGATATTAAAATGGATTTAAAAATTCCATGTTTACACAATGGAGTACTATGCAGCATTAAGAATGAACAAATTACAACTATGACTAGCAATATGGATAAAAAAAACAAGCATAATGTTGAATAAACAGCCATGCGCAAATGAGTAATGATTCCATTTTCATCGTTCAAATGCCTGGAGTCATTCAAAATGATTACAGTATGATTCCATTTATATAACATTCAAAAACAGCATGTATAGTATTTAAATAGTCAAAATAGTGGTGCCCCTCAGTGGACGGAAAGTGAGTGAAGAGTTCTGTGCTGCTGCTGGTAATCTGGGTGCTGGTTACATGAATATACAAACAAGGTGTGTTATTGCAGTTGTTCCCTTTCTTTGTGTATATTACAAGGACATAAGTTATTTAAAATATGTAGGCATCAGGCAAAAATAAAGCCATTTACTTTTGTATGGAAACAGTTGTGTTCTCAACACATTTTATATTGCATAAAAAACTTAGAAGAGGGGAGGCTCGGCAAGATGGCGGTGTGAGCAGTGTGGCAGAAATCTCCTCCTGAAACCATATATATTTGTGAAAATACAACAAATGCAACTACTCCTAAAAGAGAGACCAGAAGATACAGTACAACAAACATACTACAGCTACATCTGCAAGAACTCAGCGCCTCACGAAGCGGGTAAGATACAAAGCCGCGACCTGGTGGGACCTGAGCACTCCCCCACCCCAGCTCACTGGTGGGAGGAAAAGAATCATAGAGGAGAGGGAGTGGAAGCATAGGAATGCTAAATAACCAGCCCTGGTGATCTGCATTGGGAGCACAGACACACATCACATGGTGTACTGGAGATTAGAGAAACGGAAGGGCAGGATCCAAGATGGAGACTGCGAGTGGGTCCCCACAGCCGGATCCCCTGGGACAAAAGAAAAGTGGGTGCTTTTTTAAAAGTCTTAAAGAGACAAGGGCCCAAAAAGGAACAAAATTGTCCCAGCACACTCAGCCCAGCAGGCTGGGAACCTTAAGGAATTTGGGGCCCCCTAACTGGCTGCCAGGTAAAGCAACCGCGCCGAAGCCCCTCACGACAATAAGCAGCCTGCCATTCGTCCTCCCAGCCAGTGCCACAAATGGTCTGGAAAATCTGCCACAGCTGAGGATCAGGGGGAGCGAGGCCCCGCCCACAGCAGCCACACAGAATCTCTTCCTGGCAGGTGTGCAGCTAACCAGGAAGGGCCACAGAAGCCAGAGCAAGGTCCGAAAGGCACCAAGGAGCACAGAACGCACCCAGCGTGGCTACAAACCCCCACAGTGCTCTAGGCTAGCCTGAGGATGGCCCTGCCCATGGTAACTCAGGGGATAATCCCAGAGATTGCCTCCCCATGTGTGGGTAACCAGCACAGGCTATGGAAGCCAGAGCAAGGCCTGGAAGGTGTGAAGGGGCACCAGATTTGCTGCAGGTAACTGGCACAGGCTGCGGAGAAGGGCAAGGAGAACAAGCAACGTGTCACTTGCCTGCAACCACTTCTATCACCATGAAAAGACAGAAGAATCTGGGCCAGTCAAAAATCACCCAGACAACCCCAGAGAGACAGCCTGGTGGGATAGATTTAAACAAACTTCCTGAAAAAGAATTCAGAATAAAAGTCATAACCATGATGATGAACCTACAGAGAAATATGCAAGAGTTAAGGGATGAAGTCAGGACGGACATTACAGAAATGAAACGATTGATGGGATCAAGAGCAGACTGGACGAGGTGCAAGAGACTGTTAATGGACTAGAAATCAGAGAACAGGAATACAGAGAAGCTGAGGCAGAGAGAGATAAAAGGATCTCTAGAAATGAAAGAATATTAAGAGAACTGTATGACCAATCCAAACAGAACAATATTTGCATTATAAGAGTACCAGAAGAAGAAGAGAGAGAAAAAAGGATACAAACTGTCTTTGAAGACATAATTGAGGAAAACTACACCAAGCTGGGAAAGGAAATAGTTTCTCAGACAATGGAAGCCCAAAGATCTCCCAACACAAGGGACCCAAGGAAGACAACACCAAGACATACAATAATTAAAATGGCAAAGATCAAAGACAAGGACAGAATATTAAAGGCAGCTAGAGAGAGAAAAAGGTCACCTACAAAGGAAAACCCATCAGACTATCATCAGACTTCTCAACAGAAACCTTACAGGCCAGAAGAGAATGGCATGATATATTTAATGCAATGAAACACAAGGGCCTTAAACCAAGAATACTGTATCCAGCACGATTATCTTTTAAATTGGAGGGAGGGATTAAACAATTCCCACACAAGCGAAAGTTGAGGGAATTTGCCTCCCACAAACCAACTCTACAGAATATCTTAAAGGGACTGCTCTAGATGGAAGCACTCCTAAGGCTAAAAAGATGTCACCAGGGAAAGCAAAATCATAGCAAAGAAAGCAGACTAACCAAACACTAACTAAAGAAAAAAAAAAAACTATCCACAAAAACATTCAAAGGAAATGAAAAAGAGTACAGAATAAAACACCTAGCATATAAACAATGTAGGAGGAAAAAAAAGAAGGAAGAGAAATAGAGAATCATCAGACTGTTTATAATAGCTTAACAAGAGAGTTAAGTTAGACTGTTAGATAGTAAAGAAGCTACCCTTGAACCTTTGGTAACCACGAATATAAAGCTTGAATTGGCAATAACTACATATCTATCGATAATCAGCCTAAATGTAAATAGACTGTATGCACCAATCAAAAGACACAAAGTAATAGAATGGATAAAAAGCAAGACCCATCTATACACTGCTTACAAGAGACTCATGTCAAACCCAAAGATATACACAGCCTAAAGGTGAAGGGATGGAAAAAGATATTACATGCAAACAACAGGGAGAAAAAAGCAGATGTTGCAGTACTTGTATCAGACAAAATAGATTTCAAAACAAACAAAGTAGCAAGAGATAAAGAAGGACATTACATAATGATAAAGGGTTCAGTCCAACAAGAGGCTATAACCATTTTAAATATATATGTACCCACACAGGAGCGCTGACATATGTGAAACAAATACTAACAGTATTAAAGGAGGAAATAGAAAGCAATGCAAATCATTTTAGGAGACTTCAACACACCACTCACTTCAAAGGACAGATCAACAAGACAGAAAATAAGTAAAGACACAGAGGCACTGAACAGCACACTGGAACAGATGGACCTAACAGACATCTATAGAACTCTGCACCCAAAAGCAGCAGGATACACATTCTTCTCAAGTGCACATGGAACATTTTCCAGAATAGACCACATACAAGGCCACAGAAAGAACCTCATTATATTCAAAAAGATTTAAATTCTACCAACCAACTTCTCAAATCACAAAGGTATAAAATAAGAAATAAATTGTACAAAGAAAACAAAAAGGCTCTCAAATACATGGAGGCTCAACAACAGGCTACTAAAAAATCAATGGATCAACAACCAAATTAAAACAAAGATCAAACAATATATGGAGACAGATGACAACAACAGCACAAAGGCCCAACTTCTGTGGGACACAGCAAAGGCAGTTCTAAGAGGAAAGTATACTGCAATCCAGGCCTATTTAAAGAAGGAAGAACAATCCCAAATGAATAGTCTAAAGTCACAATTATTGAAATTGGAAAAAGAAGAACAAATGAGGCCCAAAGTCACCAGAAGGAGGGACATAATGAAGATTAAAGAAGAAATAAATAAAATTGAGAAGAATAAAACAATAGAAAAAAATCACTGAAACCAAGAGCTGGTTCTTTGAAAAAATAAACAAAATAGATAAACCCATAGCCAGACTTATTAAGAGAAAAAGAGAATCTAAACACATAAAAAGAATCAGAAACGAGAAAGGAAAAATCATGATGGGCCCCACAGAAATACAAAGAATTATTAGGAATACTATGAAAATCTATATGCTAACAAGCTGGAAAACCTAGAACAAATGGACAACTTCCTAGAAAAATACAACCTCCCAAAACTGACCAAGGAAGAAACAGAAAATCAAAACCAACCATTTACCAGCAGCGAAGTTGAACTGGTAATCAGAAAACTACCCAAGAACTAAACCCCTGGGTGAGAAGAATTCACCACTGAATTTTATCAGACATATAGAGAAGAAATAATACCCATTCTCCTCAAAGTTTTCCAAAAAAATAGAACAGGAGAGAATACCTCCAAACTCATTCTATGAAGCCAGTATCACTCTAATACTAAAACCAGGCAAAGACCCCACCAAAAAAGAAAATTACAGACCAATATCCCTGATGAACATACATGCAAAAATATTCAACAAAATATTAGCAAACCGACTTAAAAAATACATCAAGAGGATCATACACCATGATCAAGTGGGATTCATCTCAGGGATGCAAGGACGGTACAACATTCGAAAATCCATCAACATTATCCACCATATCAACAAAATGAAGAACAAAAGCCATATAATCATCTCTATAGATGCTGAAAAGGCATTTGACAAAATTCAACATTCAATCATGATAAAAACTCTCAACAAAATGGGCATACAGGGCATGTACCTCAACATAATAAAGGCCATATATGACAAACCCACAGCCAACATAATACTTAACAGTGAAAAGCTGAAAGCTTTTTACCTAAGAAAAGGAACAAGATGATGCCCACTCTCCCCACTGTTACTCAACATAGTACTGGAGGTCCTAGCTATGGCAATCAGACAAAACAAAGAAATACAAGGCATCCAGGTTGGTAAAGAAGAAGTCAAACTATCACTATTTTCAGATGACATGATACTGTACTTATAAAAACCCTAAAGACTCCACTCCAAAACTATTAGAACTAAAATCTGAATTCAGCAAAGTTGCAGGATACAAAATTAATACACAGAAATCTGTTGCTTTCCTATACACTAATGATGAGCTAACAGAAAGAGAAATCAGGACAATTCCATTCACAACTGCATCAAAAAGAATAAAATACCTAGGAATAAACCTAACAAAGGAAATGAAAGACCTATACCCTGAAATCTACAAGAAACTCTTAAGAGAAATTAAAGAGGATGCTTACAAATGGAAATTCATCCCATGCTCTTAGCTAGGAAAAATAAATATTGTCAAAATGGCTATACTACCTAAAGCAATCTACAGATTCAATGCAATCCCTATCAAAATACCAACAGCATTCTTCAATGAACCAGAACAAATAGTTCTAAAATTCGTATGCAACCACAAAAGACCCCGAATAGCCAAAGCAATCCTGAGAAGGAGGAATAAAACAGGGGGAATTATGCTCCCTGACTTCAAGCTCTACTACAAAGCCACAGTAATCAAGACAATTTGGTACTGGCACAAGAACAGACCCCTAGACCTGTGGAACAGAATAGAGAGCCCAGATATAAACCCAAGTATATATGGTCAATTAATATACAATAAAGGAGCCATGTATATGCAATGGGGAGATGACAGCCTCTTCAACAGCTGGTGTTGGCAAAACTGGACAGCTATATGTAAGAGAATGAAACTGGACTACTGTCTAACCCCATACACCAACGTAACTCAAAATGGATCAAAGACCTGAATGTAAGTCAGGAAACCATGAAACTCTTAGAAAAAAACATAGGCAAAAATCTCTTGGCTATAAACATGAGCAACTTCTTCATTAACATGTCTCCCCAGGCAAGGGAAACAAAAGCAAAAATGAACGAATGGGACTATATCAAACTAAAAAGCTTCTGTACAGCAAGGGATACCATCAGTAGAACAAAAAGACTTCCTACAGCATGGGAGAATATATTCATAAATGACATATCCGACAAGGGGTTGACATCCAAATTATATAAAGAGCTCACGCACCTCAACAAACAAAAAGCAAATAAGCCAATTAAAAAATGGGCAGAGGAGCTGAACAGACACTTCTCCAAAGAAGAAATTCAGATGGCCAACAGGCACATGAAAATGTGCTCCACATTACTAGTCATCAGAGAAATGCAAATTAAAACCATAATGTGATATCACCTCACACTAGTAAGGATGGCCGCCATCCAAAAGACAAACACCCATAAATGTTGGCGAGGATGTGGAGAAAGGGGAACCCTCCTACACTGCTGGTGGGAATGCAAATTAGTTCAACCATTGTAGAAAGCAGTATGAGGTTCCTCAAAAAACTCAAAATAGAAATACCATTTGACCCAGGAATTCCACTCCTAGGAATTTACCCTAAGAATGCAGCAGCACAGTTTGAAAAAGACATATGCAACCCTGTGTTTATCGCAGCACTATTTACAATAGCCAAGATATGGAAGTAACCTAAGTGTCCATCAGTAAATGAATGGATAAAGAAGAGGTGGTACATATACACAATGGAATATTATTCAACCATAAGAAGAAAACAAATCCAGACCTTTACAACAACATGGATGGAGCTAGAGGGTTTTATGCTCAGTGAAATAAGCCAGGCAGAAAAAAACAAGTATCCAATGATTTCACTCATATGTGGAGTATAAGAACAAAGAAAAAAAATGAAGGAACAAAACAGCAGCAGACTCACAGATCCCAAGAATGGACTAACAGTTGCCAAAGGGAAAGGGACTGGGGAAGATGGGTGGGAAGGGAGGGAGAAGGGGAAAAATGGGGCATTACTATTAGCGGACATAATATGGGGGGGCATGAGGAGGGCTGTCCAACTCAGAGAAGACAAGTAGTGATTCTATAGCATCTCACTACACTGATGGACTGTGACTGTAATGGGGTATGTAGGGGGTGACTTGATGATGTGGGGAGTCTAGTAACCATAATGTTTCACATGTAATTGTAGATTAAAGATACCAAAAAAAAAGAAGAAAAAAACCTTAGAAGAAACCAATCATGTCATCTGATTAAATTTATTATGTTAATATTAGAGTTTAAATGATTTTGGAAACATTAGCATTTTGCATATTATCTTCTGTGTTCATTCCAAGAAAATCCCCTGTGATATGGCAGCACAGATTAACAACAGGTTGCAAAGAACTCACTGTTTTCACTTACAATTTTGCTGTGAACAACACTCTCCCACGTAGTCATTTTACATTGTTTCATTAAGATAGCGAGTTGAGTACTGGTGTGTTGTGAGTTGGTGAATGATGTACATTGGTGAGTCCTGCGCTCCACAGCTGTGCTCACCACTATATTATACACGTGTTTGTTGACACAGTTGAACTGCCTGTGGCAAGGGATGGTGTGATGATTTGTCTCATATAATTTATTTTCAATACCAAAGGCTTATTGCCCCAAGGGCTATCTATGTATGATGCAAATACATATTTTCCTTGGCTTTTGAAGGGTATTGAAGTGGAGGAAGCCTTTTTACACCTGGATTATTCACATTTTTTAAAAGTCATAGTTTTTCTCTCTCTTGAAATAGTTTGACTCAATAGGCCTGTATTCCCATGAAGCAAATATATGTTTAAGTGAAGACTGCCCTCCTAAGAACGTGCAACATGAATTTCCGTTCAAATCACTCTTCAACATTCTTTATTAAATCCACAACAGTGATGCTAAATATCAGTCGTCACTTGTAATTTTTCTTGAACAAGTATTTTCTAGAATAGAAAAAAATATTTATGACAGAATCCCTGTCACAATTGGGAAGGTGAAATACTTAGAGGCTGCATGTTTCAGGGAGGACTGGTCGAGCATACACACTTTTTGTGTTGTTTCAAGTGAAGACTATTTTTAAAATGTAATATGCAAAAAGAAAAAAATGCCATTTATCTTAAACTCAGGTTGTTTCACTTACTGTAAACTGCTTGACCCCTAGGGAGAGTCAGATTTTGAATTTTTGTTCTGAAAAAAAATCTTATATACCTTGCAAGGGGTGCCCTTACTCTCTTTCAAATGAGTTTTTAAAAAAAATGAAATATGGGTGTGTGTGGAGGGGGAATGACATAAATGTCAATGTCTCCTTTGTAAAAAGACGAAAAATAAAGTGGGTCCCAGAGCATCCCTAAGAGACATTAAGAAAACAGAAACATAACCACAAATAACTATAGAGAAATGGTGGTTTCTGCCTACATTTGTTTTACTGAAAAAATCAAATGGAAATACTGGTACTGATAGGAAATTTACAAAATCCTCTGCAGGTGAACAAGAAGAAAGAGAATAAGTAGACATGAAGTTTTCCAAGTGTTTGTCTTGGAAACAGCTGTACAGTTTTGTCTGCATGTAGGGATGAGGCAAACATGAAATTCTTACTTTGACCTAGAATTCCTTCCCAAATCAACTGAGTATGAAAAGGGGGTCTGATGATCAGAAACCTGTCAAAGGTCTATGCCACAGGGTTCCATATTGGCCTTAATTAAAAGCAATCTGTGACCCACCCTAAATATGAAAATTCTTTGGCCTTGGGGCCAAACTGTGTAAGGACCCGCTGTTCAGGCACATGCCATCATACAATAAGTTACTTTTGATGCAGTGGTACCCTGAAGCCTGGGTGTAAACTACTTTTCCAGTTGTGTTTAAGCAGATGTATGAATCCAAAAGAATAAAAAAGTATTTTGTTATCAATGAATAATTTGTTTAAATAGTGCAAATGCTTTATTTCATAGTTTTCTGTAACAGTTGATTAAATCCTATTTCACATGATGTGTGCTGGTAAAAAGTTAAACCTTGCCAAGGATTACAAAGCAAACATTCAGTAAATACTCTCTGCTCTAATGTAGGAATTTATATTAACTGGTAATTGCTTTATTGGTATTTTTTTCAGTGCTTTTACATTAGCTGTATAAATAATGGGGTACACAATGGCAGTGGAATACAAAGAGCAGTTTTGTCTTTTGAGCATGCCTTCATCTAGATTCCAGTGGAGAAGGAAAACAATGACTTCTTACTGAGGGCAAAGCTTAAATGCTAAATTAAAGCTTTACTTGGGCAGTGAAGGAAAAGCCACAATGGTGGCAGAGCTAAGAAGCTTCACTTGCTTGCTTTGATTCAAGTGATGGGAAAATTACTTTGAGACCTGTGGGAGAAGTGAACTTGGCTTTAAATGTGATCAAAACAAAGCAAAACCAGCATTCATAGGTCATTCTCTGCTGATTAAAATGGACAGAATCCTTCCAAATTAGCAGAAATCCCATTTGATTCCAAGATCTTATTTGGACTTACCTCCTAAAGCATTTATTAATCTAGGATTAGGAATTGAGATTTGGCTTGTCAAAACAGAAATTGCAATGGACAAATTTAAACAGGCATAGACTTTATTCAAGGCTATTGCAATAGGGAGAGAGGCCAGGCTGAGTTTGAACACAGTGCCAAGGAAGCAAAAAGTAGTAGGCTTTTTTTTTTATTAAGGTATAATTGATATACACTCTTATGAAGGTTTCACAAGAAAAACAATGTGGTTATGACATTCATGCTTATTATCGAGTCCCCCCCATACCCCGTTGCAGTCACTGTCCATCAGTGTAGTAAGATGCCACAGAGTCCCTACCTGTCTTCTCTGAGCTACACTGTCTTCCCCGTGACCCCCCCCACACACCATGTGCACCAAGCATGATACCCCACAATCCCCTTCTCCCTCCCCCATCCCTCTCCTTTAGTAATAGCTAGTCCTTTCTTGGAGCAGTAGGGTTTTTAAAATCTGGGGTGAAGGGGAGATTGTGAAGGGGAGATTGTAGGCCTTCTGTGTTAGCCAGTTGGCTTTATGCAAAGTAAAAGTAAGCTTTTTCTAAATGAAAGGAGGTAGTTTTAGGAATTGGAGCTAGAAACCTATTGGAGTTAGTCTCTTTCCCTCCCACAGAAACTGGGAGGTAGATTCTACCTTCCTTGAAAACTAGATTTCAAAAGGATGGCTCCTAAATCCCTGAGAAAGACAGTCCTGGATGTATTGGGGCAACAGGCTTTTAAAAAGGTTTATGTTATCAAAGGCAAAGAAGGATTTACAATTAGAATTTTTCTAAAGTAAATCTCTCAGAAAAGGGATGAAGGGTCCTAGAGTCAGGAAGTCTGCCTAATGTTTAGTCATGCTAAAGGGAACATTAAGACCGTCTGGGTCAGAAGCACCCAGTTTCAATTTTTATTCTGTTTTCTTCATACAGCCTTATTATTGTTTATCTCATCATTTATATGAACATATCAAACATTAAGGCATCTATTGCATATTTTAAAATGCTCATAACAGTGCCAAAGGGGCCAGAGTTCATGTTCTCAATGTATCACAATCTAGGTGGTAAAACAAGATTTTCACAGGGATTTGAAACTTGAGAACTGGATTAGAGTCTTTGGCTCTGATTTTTACTAGTCAAGAGGCTCTGATCAATCTAGTAAGCCAGTATAGTTTTCTCATGTGCCAAAGGGATTGTTGTAAAAATTAAATAAAGTAAATTGAAAAGTTGATACTCCCACCTTATATATTGAGAACTTTGATGGACAGAATCTATGGTACCATCCCTCCGGCCATAATCCCACCTCCTGGTATTCATGATTTTGTGTAATTCTCCTTGAGACTATCTTTGCTGGTTTGATGATAAGTGGCAGATGTCAAGGACCTCATGGCCTCTAGCTGCTGAGGGCAGCCTGCAGTGGCAGAACTGGATTTTTAACTCAGGCTCATCTTTCTACTATCTGTAAGACTGGGAAGTGACTAGCTCTCCTAACCTCAGTTTCCACCCCAATAAAATGTAGGAGTGATCCCCAAACTCCCATTCAGTTCAAAAGACCAAGGGCACTATAAACCGAAAGTCATAGTTTCAAAAGTTTAGAAGCATATCACTTTTCTGTGTATAGTTTAATTGATGTAAGTGATTTAAAATCATTTTTTTACATTTATCCATATGTCTCTAATGTTATTTACTTTTTCACTATTTGGTACTATGTGACTTCTTTGATGCTTCGTATTGCACTAGACATATGGAAGAAAGTACTGCTTAAAAACAAAAATGGGCAGATTGTAAATCATAACATTTTTTCCTGCACAAAATGTGAAACAGAAGAGTATAATTAACTGAGCACATTTAAGCATAGTTAAAGGGTGTTGGGGTTTTTAGCCTTCCCTGAGCCCCCTCCAAACCTGTGGAGAGAATGGGAAGGGGGGACACGCCCCGGCAAGGCAGGACCAGGAAGGGTGTGTCGTCTGTCCACCTGAACACCAGCCTCCGCCTCGCCGCTTGAGGCCGGAGACAAACAGATGCGACAGGGAGCTCAGTCAAAGCAGGAACTCGTTTATTGTGGAAACAGCAGAGTATATATAACATTCATGGGCCAATCAGCATAAAGGTCAAGCAGTCATAAGCTCTTCACGCAAGAAGGCACATAATGCAAGCAAACAGTGGCCACGAGCTGATCACATTCACGAAAGACTCAAGCCACCAATAGGGAGCTACCCGGAACACAGGTAGACTAACATCATAGCCCGCCAAAATGCCTGGGCACCACCCCATGCTCATCCGGTGAGCGCCATCTTGGCAATGCATTTAAAGGCTACTTCTTAGATGAGAAGGCCCTACATTTCCCCCTTTTTTGTTTTAAGTGGAGGTTAGTCGCTGACCAGAGAAGAGCAAACCCCACCAGAGTCACCTCTATTGGAGATTGGACATCTAATGGTTCGGGGTGTCAGTGTCAATTAGGTCACAAAACCTCTAGTAGGCCGAATTAATTAGTTAACTTTTAAGCAAGGCGGGGGTCACCACAACTAGTCCTCTATATAACCCATATTCCTGTCATGCGATCATGGTCACAGCATCTTGATAATCTTTGTGACTGTTTTCATATGGTTCCCAAGCTGGATTGCGTAGGAATTGATATTGTTGCTTAAGTACCATAAGGTGTACAGCATTCATTCTGTTCTTGATAAAATTAATCAGCTTATTAATAATGCAAGGCCCGAAAGAAATTGCCAGAAAGATAGTAAGAAGTGGCCCTACTAAGGGGAGGAGGTAGGGGAACCATCCTTCTAAGCCTGTCCAGAGGAAGTTGTAATTATTCTCTTTTGACCTCCTTTCTAATTCTTCTTACTTTGGGGAGGGTGGAAATGTACAATTCTTATGGCACAAATCTGGATTAATAGTTCCTAAAGTTTCTGTACCATTGCCCTCAAAGCAGCCTACTTTCCTATAGGGAGTAGAGACCACAATCTCCGAATGGGGCTCTAGAGCAGGACAGTTTGATGAGTCTAAATGGGCGGCCTCAAATTCCAGCAAATATTTTCTCTTCGGGTCCCAGGACATATATAACCTGCATGGTTTCTAAGGGATATCCCAGTCCAATTTAGTGGCACTCTCATAGACAAAGCTATGAATAACAGTTGAGGCACCCTGCTGATTGCAGGAGCAGGGCGGATCACCCGACGCAGGAGGCCGGGGTTTGGGCCTGCTCCAACATACAGTTTGCCCAACATATCCGGGACATCCTTGAGTGTCACTCTTAATTAAGACTGCTGCATAATAATAATTGTCTCCTGAAGTACAGCTATACTTGGTGATATAACAGGTAGCTTGGACGAATCCAAGGGTCACCCCACAAGATTGCCCAACATATCCAGGACATCCTTGAGTGTTACTCTTAATTAAGACTGCTGCATAATAATTGTCTCCTGAAGTACAGCTATACTTGGTGATATAACAGGTAGCTTGGACGAATCCAAGGGTCACCCCACAAGATTGACACCAATTACCCCAAGCTTGGGCTATAGGTACTCCCATAATCAACAGGGTAACAAGAACAAAAGGGGGCATTTTGGGTCTTATCTCAGTATCCTTCTGAGGATCTTGGAGTGTCAGATAGTCCTTAGTCCTTGCAGAGGTTCGACTCGAGCTGGGTGGATCACCAGGAGAAGTCTATGGGTAACCCTTCAGTCTTTTGTGAGGTTGTCATGTTTCAAGTCTTCCAGGAGGTTCTGGAGAATCAACTCAATAACAGTAGCAAGCAGGGTAATGATGAGGAGGCCGATCACCAGCAAGCAGAATGTCTACCAGGGGCAGTGCAGCGGGCACATTCCCTAGGGGAGAGAAAACACAGGGAACCCCTCAAGAGTGGATGGCACTCTTTGGTTGTCTTTTTCTCTTATGTTTGCCTTTGCCTCTACGTCGAAGATGCATGAGCACACGGCTAAGGAGGTTGCATAGCCACCATATCTTCTTCCTTTCTTTATTAGATAGAGGTTTGGCTTGTTCTGGGGTCTTGGTCATCGTCCACCTATGGGCAAAATTTCAAATTGCGTGCAGGGACCCAGATTGGGTTTGGGTTCCCTATAGGGAATATGCATCCAAACCCTCTGCCTAAACTTATGAGGGGATATGGTCCACGCCATTGCCCTGTTAATGGATCTTTCCAGCGTACCTCAATCTTAGTATAAGGCGTTTGATTAGTCCAATGTCTTTGAAAAGCTGTTAGGGGCTGATTTTTTGTAAAATATTTAGAGTGAGTAGTGCCATTCTTAATTGGTCATGGGGGCTTGTTCCCCCTTTTTGTTTTTGTAACATGGTTTTAAGGGTCTTATTATGTCTCTTGACAATTGCTCTCGGGGACTGTAAGGGATCCTTGTGGAGTGGCTTATATGCCATCTGAGAAAGAAGTTCTGTAGAGCCTTACTAGTGAAGCACGGACCATTATCGGTCTTCACTTGGTGAGGAATCTCTAAAATAGCAAAGCATTGCAAGAAGTGGCTTTGTTTATGTTTGGCTCTTTCTCCCGAGTGGGCTGTAGCCCAACAGGCATGGGAAAAGGTGTCGACAGAGACAAAAATAAATTTTAATTTTCCAAAGGCAGCATAGTGAGTAACATCAGTTTGCCAAAGGCAATTTGGTTTGAGGCCTCTCGGGTTGACACCAGGGGATTGGAGGGGCGGGACTTGCAAAAACGGCAGGCAAGATTTTCAGGTTCTGACAATCCTTTTTAAATCCTTGATAGGGATGGAAAGAAACTTGTGATGTAAACCTCTCCAATTAAGATGAGTAAGATCATGAAGATCTTGTGCTTGTTGTAGGAGCTCCAACAGGGAGCCAGGGTGCCACCCTTACAAGGGTGGTCCAAACTCTCTCAGCTTGAGGGTCTAATAGTTCTAACCCTCGGCTCTTAAGCATAAGTCTCAGTGCTTTAAGCGCAGGCTCGTCATCCTTAGAAGTTGCCTGCACCATCTTTTCAGGGGAGTACTCACTCAGAGACACGCTTGGCCTGATCCACCGGTACTTTCGGTTTTCGTCCGTCCTCTCGAGCCCCATGTTGGGTGCCAAATGTCGGGGTTTTTAGCCTTCCCCGAGCCCCCTCCGAACCTGCGGAGAGAACTGGAAGGAGGAGACACGCCCCGGCAAGGCAGGACTGGGAAGGGTGAGTGTCGACTGTCCACCTGAACACCAGCCTCTGCCTCGCCACTCGAGGCCGGAGACAAACAGATGCGACAGGGAGCTCAGTCAAAGCAGGAACTCATTTATTGCAGAAACAGCAGAGTATATATAACATTCATGGGCCAATCAGCATAAAGGTCAAGCAGTCATAAGCTCTTCACGCAGGAAGGCACATAATGCAAGCAAACGGTGTCCACGAGCTGATCACGTTCACAGAAGACTCAAGCCACCAATAGGGAGCTACCCGGAACACAGGTAGACTAACGTCATAGCCCGCCAAAATGCCTGGGCACCACCTCATGCTCATCTGGCGAGCGCCATCTTGGCAATGCATTTAAAGGCTACTTCTTAGATTAGAAGGCCCTACAAAAGGGAACTGCTGCTGGGAAGTTCCCAAAATGTGAGGCTTCTCTTACATGAAGAATGAGAACATCACCTTCTTGAAAACTGTTATCAGAGTAGCAAACCGTCTTTAAGTCTTCTATGATTCTGAAATCACAGAGTCTTTGCTTTCTATACCAGGTCATTCAAAATGTATTTGAATATATATGTATATATGTATGTGCACACACACACACACACACACACACACACACACACACACACACATACACATATGTTTTAAGTATATATATTTTATTTATATTTATTTATATATTATATTACATGTAATACATACATTTGAATATATCCAGAAACTCAAAAAATGTTTTGAAAAACCATGTGTATCATCTTTTAAGTTTAAGTTGGCATCTAAAACTTTTTAATCACAAAATTAAATAATTTCTAAGGTTATAATTTCAAGTAATCAATATTTTTAAGAAAAACAGCTACATTTTTCTTTTAAGTATATATAACAAAATACAAATGCCATAGTAGTTTGATGCTTCTACTTAAATTAGAAAATAAATGGATGAGATCTTTACTAGCAATTAGAAATATTTTATCATTCTCTAATTTTCCTAGAATCATAATTCTATTCCATTTTCTGTCAATGTTTCAATAAACATTTTTATTTTAGAGTAGTTTTAGAATTATAGAAAAGTTACAAATATAACATCCCCCTTTATCTCTTATAAAGTTTATCTTATCATTGATACCTTAAATTAGTAATATAATTATACTAATGAAATAATGACACATCATTTAGTTTTTATTGAAGTATCATTGATATACAATCTTACATTGGTTTCATGTGTACAACAGAGTGGTTCAATAGTTGCCCACATTATTAAATCCTCACCACAACTAGTGCAATTACTATCTATTAACACAGGAAGATGTTACAAAATCATTACTATATTCTCCATACTGTACTACTATTACTGTGACCAACTTATATTCTGATTGAGAATTTTTGTGCCCCTTTATCTCCCTCACCCCACCATTCCATCCCAATCCCTCCCCCATGGTAATTAATGTCCAGTCACTTCTCAGAGTCTATGACCTACTGCTGTTTTATTCATTTTATTTTGTTTTTGGATTCCACAAATAAGTGAAATCTTATGGTATTTGTCTTTCTCCACCTGGCTTTTTTCACTGAGAATAATACCCTCTACCTCCATCCATGTTGTTGCAAATGGCAGGATTTCTTTCTCTTTTATGGCTGAATAATACTCCATTATATATAAGTACCACATTTTCATTATCCTCTCATCTATTGATGGACACTTTAGTTGCTTCCATATCTTGACTATTGTGAATAATGTGCCAATAAACACTGGGGTGCATATATCTTTTCAAATCAGGGATTTTGCTTCCTTCATGTAAATTCCTAGAAGTGAAATTCCTGGATTGTATGATACTTCTATTTTTAGTTTTTTGAGGAACCTCCTTACTGCTTTCCACAAATTGACCTTCACCAACTTGCAGTGCCACCAACACTGTAGGAGGCTTCCCTTTTCAGGTCCTCTACCGATTTTTTAATCATGTTATTTGTTTTTTTGGTGTTGACGTGTATGTGTTCTTTATATTTTTTGGCTGTTAACCTCTTATCAGATAAATTGTTTACAAATATATCCCCCATACTGCAAATTGCCTTTTTGTTCTGTTGATGGTGTCCTTTGCTGTACAGAAGCTTCTTAGTTTGATATAGCCCCACTTGTTCATTTTTCATTTTGCTTCCCTTGCCCAAAGATATGTATACAGGAAAAAATTGCTCATGCTTATGTTCAGGAGATTTTTGACTATATGTTCTTCTAAGAGTTTTATGGTTTCATGTTTTACATTTAAGTCTTTGATCCATTTCAAGTTTACTTTTGTGTATGGA
Organism: Smutsia gigantea; assembly: GCA_032199065.1. Taxonomy (NCBI): domain Eukaryota; kingdom Metazoa; phylum Chordata; class Mammalia; order Pholidota; family Manidae; genus Smutsia; species Smutsia gigantea. Next base: position 118,353 of record JAVSCE010013266.1, read on the forward strand.
GTTAGACAGTAATCCACTTTCATTTTCTTACATGTAGCTGTTCAGTTTTCCCAGTACCAGTTATTGAAGAGACTGTCTTTTCCCCATTGTATATTTATGGCTCATTTGTCATATATTAATTGACCATATATGTGTGGGTTTACTTCTGGGCTCTTGCTTGATTCTGTTCCTGTGCCAGCACTGTACTGTTTTGATTATTGTAGCTTTTTAGTACAGCTTGAAGTCACAGAGTGTAATCCCCCAGCTTTGTTCATTTTTCTCAGTATTGCTTTGGCTATTTGGGGTCTTTTGTGGTTCCATATGAATTTTATGATTATTTGCTCCAGTTCATTGAAAGTGCTGTTGATATTTTTATAGGGATTTCATTGAATCTGTAAATTGCTTTGGGCACAATGGCCATTTTGACAATATTACTTTATATTCATAAGCACGAGATAGATTTCCATTTATTTTTGTCTTCTTTAATTTCTTTCATGAGTGCCTTACAGTTTTCATTGTGTAGGTCTTTCACCTCCTTGGTTAGGTTTATTCCTAGGTATTTTATTCTTTTTGATGTAATTGTAAATAGAACTGTTTTCCTCATTTCTCTTTATGCTATTTCATTGTTAGTATATAGGATTGCAGCAGATTTCTGTGTCTTAATTTTGTATCCTGCAACTTTGCTAAATCCAGTTATTAGTTCTAATAGTTTTTTTGATGGAGTCTTTAGGGTTTTCTATATATAGTATCATGTCATCCTCAAATAGTGACAGTTTTATTTCTTCCTTATGAATTTGGATGGGTTTTCTCTCTTTATCTTGTCTGATTGCCATAGCTAGGACTTCCAGTACTATACTGAGTAAAACATCCTTATCTTATTCCTGATATTAGAGGAAAAGCTTTCAGCTTTTCATCATTGAGCATGATGTTATCTGTAGGCTTGTCATATATGGCCTTTATTATGTTGAGGTACATTCCCTCTACACCTATTTTGTTGAGTTGTTACCATGAATGGACATAGAATTTTCTCAAGTGTTTTTCAGCATCTATTGAGATAATCATATGGTTTTTATCCTTTTTTGTTGTTAATGTGATATATCACATTCATTGATTTGAAGATATTGTGCCATTCTTGCATCCCTTGGGTAAACCCTACTTGTTTGTGATGGATGATCCTTTTGATGCATTTTTTAATTTGATTTGCTAATATTTTGTTGAGGATTTTTGCATCTATGTTCATCAGGAATATTGGTCTATATTTTCTTTTTTTTGTAGCATCTTTGATTTCGATATTAGTGATGCTGGCCTCATAGATACATAATTTTTAAATAAATCATATACTCTAGGTATTTAGCTTTTTTAATGGAAGTATAGTTGATATACAATCTTATATTGGTTTCAAGTATACAACACAGTGGTTCAACAATTACCCACACTACTAAATCCTCACCCCCACTAATGCAGTAACTGTCAACATAGAAAGATGTTACTGAATCATTGGCTATACTCTCCATACTGTACTACCATTGCTGTGACCAACTTATATTATGACCAAGAATTTTTCTGCTCCTTTATGGCCATCACCCTCCCAGCCCATCCACCCCAATCTCTCCCCCATGGTAAACACCAGTTATTTCTCAGTGTCTATGAGTCTAGTGTTATTTTGTTAATTTTGTTTTGTTTTATTTCTAGAGTCCACAAGTAAGTGAAATCATATGGTATTTGTCTTTCCCCACCTGGCTTATTTCACTTAGCATAATACCATCAAGCTAAAAGGCTTCTGTACAGCAAAGGACACCATCAACAGAACAAAAAAGACAGCCTACAGTATGGGAGAATATATTTGTAAATTATATTTCTGATAAAGGGTTAACATCCAAAATACGCAAACATCTCATATGACTCCTACCAAAAATCAAGTTATGCAATTTAAAAATGGGCAGAGGACATGAAAGGACATTTTTCAAAGAAGAAATAAGATGGCCAACATGCATATGAAAAGATGCACATCACTAATCATCTGTTTTTATTTAACGTCCTTTTATGTTGTAGTGTCCCATCCAGAATACCATATGACATTTAGCTGTCACATCTCCTTAGGCTTCTTTTGGCTGTGATAGTTTTTAAGTCTTTTTGGTTTTGATGATCTTAACAGTTATGAGACATACTGGGCTCATATTCCATGCAATGTCCCTCAATTTGGATTTGTTTGATGGGTTACTAATGATTAGACTGGGTTTACTGATTTGTGGGCAGAAGACCACAGAGGTAGCCATTCTCATCATATAATATCAAGGGTGTATAATAGCAACATGGCTTATCACTGCTGACATTGGCCTTGATCACTCACTTATTTTGTCATACTTTTCCACTATGAACTTATTCCCTCTACCATTCACCATGCTATGGAAAGTAGTCACTATTCACAACTAACACATAAGGAGGAGGAATTAATTCTCCATTTCATGGAGGGAGGAATATTTACATAAGTAATTTGGAATTCTTTTGTGTAGGAGATTTGTCTCCTCTCTTCATATTTTAAATTTTTCCAATCAATTATTTATATCAGTATGGACCTATGGATGTTTATTTCATATTTTAGATTATAATCCAATACTATTTATTCATTTATTGCTCACATTGTTCCAGCTTTGGCCTTTGGAAACCCTCTGAGATCATTCTTATATGCTTTATCCATACTCTTATCACTGTACGCTTATTTTCTTATTTTCTGGCACAATAAGATGCTTCGTAGCATAGCAAGGAAATATGTGTATACTAGCCTATGTATACATACACATATCTATATATTCTATACATATCCATTTGTACCTACATTAAGCTATACATCAGTTCATGCTGATGTCTCCAACTATAATCCCTTAGCGCTTGGATCATTCTAGCTTTCTCACCCTAATTGTCTTCAAATTGCCAGTCTCATAGTGTTAAACCTGGTTCCCACATCCACCATCAATTTACATAATTGTTCAGTACCAGAGTATATGTACAGCAGTTTCAGATTTGTTAATCTGTGTCCTGTGTTTCCCAGAATATGTTATTGTACTTTCTCATAGTTGTTCAACTGGTAAATTTATTTCCTTAAAATTCTTCAAGCCCCTATCACTCCCAAAAAAGTTTCTGAATGCTGGTAAATATTTAATAATCCCCTCTGGAAAGGGTAGAGCCCTGATTTAGTGTTCATTGATATCCATGGAAACCATCAATGTGATGTCACTGAACACGGACATGAGGGACACTAACATTCAGCTCTCAAATCCACTGTGTTATGGCTCCAGCCACTAACACTGGATTACAACAATTTGAAGACTACAGTTATATAGACTACCCTGACCTTAGTGTCACATGTCTGAGTTCTAGTCCTGGTTGTAAATAGTTTCATATATAACCTTAGCAAGTCTTTAGTAAGAATGAATCTCTTTTTTATCATCTGTAAAATAAAGGGATAGAACTACCTGAGTTAAAATCTCTCTAGCTTTGACATTAAATAATTTTCTTTAGAATCATTTTCCAACAATGCAACACATGAAGAGGAATGGAGTTAACTACTTAATTATGATTCCCTATATAGCAAACCATCAGTAAAATACATTTGGAGAAGTATAGTGGAAGAATTCATAAATAGAAAATACCATGGTTTTTTTTATTATTCTTTTTTATGATAAGAGTTTAAGGGAATCTGAACTCAATCTGCTGGAGTGGGAATGGGCTGTGGTGTACAAGGGAACACATTAAAGCAGCCGTCTTTTTTCGTTGTATCAGTTTATTGGGGAATATGTTTTAGGTATTGTTACAGGTTGAATTGTGTCCTCTGCAAATTCATATGTTGAAGTCTAAAACCCTCATACCTCTGAATGTGAATTTATTTGGAAACGGGGTGATAGCAGATATAATAAGGCCACTTTGACCCCCAATCCAATATGATTAGTGTCCTTATAAAAAGGAGAGATTTGGAGATAGACAAACACACACACACACACACACACACACACACACACACACACAGGTAGAATACCGTGTAAAGGTGAAGGCACAGACGAGATGATACTTCTATGAGCCAGGAGGAGCCAAAGATTGCCAGCAAAGCACCAGAAGCTAGGAGAGCAACATGGAACAGATTCTCCCTTCCTTGCAGCCTTCCGAAGGAAGTAACTCTGCCAGCAACTTGATTTCAGAATCTTAGCCTTTAGAATTGGGAGACAATAAATTTCTGTTATATAAACCATTAAATGTATAGTACTTTGTTATAGCCTCTCTAGCAACTAATACAGATACCCAAAGGAACAAATTGCCTGTATGTTTTTTTTGTTCTACAGGTACATTTATAAATATAGGAAAGGGAATTAAAAAAAATAAAACTCAGGAAAAGTTCTTTGTTTTCATCACTAAAGTAACTGGTTAGAAACATGAATTTTTCACCTTATGTACTACTGATCATAGTATCTCCTGTTGAAAAAATAAGAATAGAAATAAATATTGTCAAGATATCAATTTTTTTTCCCAGTATGACCTATAGATTCAATGCAATCCAAATAAGAATCCCAGAAAGTTATTTTTATGGATATCATCAAACTACTTCTAAAGTTTATATGGAAATGCAAAAAACCAAGAATATTGAAAGAGAACAAAATCAAAGGACTGACACTAGTCAAGTTCAAGACTTAGTATACAGCTGCAGTAATCAAGACACTATAATGTGGCAAAAGAGACAAACAGATAAACAGAACAGGATAAAGAGCTTACAGAGACCACACATATATAGTCAATCTTTGACAAAGGAGCAAAGGTAATACAATGGAGAAGAATTTTCAACAAATGGTGCTGGAGTAACTGAATATACCTATGCTAAAAAAGAAAAGGAGTCTAGGCACACATCTTGCACCTTACACAAAAGTAACTCAAAGTGGATCATAGACCTAAATATGAAATCCAGAACTATAAAACATAGAAGATAGCACAGGTCAAATTCTAGCTGAGCTTTGGTTTCATGATGAACTTATGATTTTAGAAGCACAAACCATAAAAAATAATAGAGAAGTTGGACTTCTTTGAATACTTAAAAATTTAAAAACCTCTTCAAGACCTTTTTAAGAGAATGAGAGGAGAGAATATTTGCAGAAAACATATCTGATGCAGGATTGTTATCCATAATATATTTTTAAAATCTTAAACTCATTTCACTCATCTGTGGAGTACAAGAACAAAGCAAAAACTGAAGGAACAAAACAGCAGCAGACTCACAGAACCCAAGAATGGACTAACAGTTACCAAAGGGAAAGGGACTGGGAGAATGGGTGGGAAGGGAGGGATAAGGGGGAAAAAGGGGCATTACGATTAGCACACATAATGTAGGGGGGTGGGCACAGGGAAAGCAGTACAGCCCAGAGAAGACAAGTAGTGACTCTATAGCATCTTACTATGCTGATGGACAGTGACTGTAATGGGGTATGTGGTGGGGACTTGATAATGGGGGAATCTAGTAACCACAGTGTTACTCATGTAATGGTATATTAATGATGCCAAAACAAAAAAAAAATCTTAAACTCCACAAGAAAATGAACAATACAATTAAAAGATGGTGAAAGATCTGAACAGATGCTCACAAAAAAAAGATACACAGAAAATAAGCATATACAAAAGTGCTCAACATAATATGTTATTAGGGAATTGCAAATTAAGACAATGAGAAACCATTACACAACTATTAAAATGTCCAAAATTTAAAATAACACAGATGCTAGTGAGGGTGTAGAGCAACAGGAACTCTTAGTCATTGCTTATGGGAATGCCAAAATCATACAGCCTTTTTAGAAGACTGAAAGTTTCTTACAAAACTAAATATACTCCTCCCATACAATTCAGTAATCACACTTCTTGGAATTCACCCAAAGGACTCAAAAACTTAAGTTCACACAAAACCTGGACATAGATGTTTATAGCTGCTTTATAATTGCCAAAACTTGGGAGTAACCAAGATTTCCTTCAGTAGGCAAATGGATAAATAAACTATGGTATATCTAGACTATGGAATACAATTCAACACTAAAAAAATGAGCTATCAAGCCTGGAAAAGACATGGAGAAACTTTGAGTATATATAATTTAGTAAGTAAATGAAGCCAATCTGTAAAGACTACATATTGTATGATTCAAACTATGTGGCATTCTGGGAAAGGTAAAATGATGGAAATAGTAAATGGTCAGAAGTTTCCAGGATTAGTGGAGAGGAATGAATGAATAGGTAGAGCACAGATGACTTTTAGGACAGTGAAGCTTTTCTCTATAAAACTATAATGGTAGATACATGTCATTATACTTTGTCAAAACCTATAGAATGCATAACACTAAGAGTAAACCTTAATGTAAATTATGGACTTTCGATGATAATGATATGGCAATGTAAGTTCACCAGTTATAACAAATGTACTACTCTAGTACAGGATGCTGATAGTTGGGGAAGCAGGGGGAGGCTGTGCTTTTGTTGGGAGCAAGGATTATATGGGTGATCTCTGTACTTTGAACTCAATTTTATTGTGAATCTAAAACTTCTCTAAAAATTAAAATCTATTTAAAAAATGAATAGGACTTATTTTGCCCAAAGTGGAAGCATTTACTTGGAGTTCTTTCCTAAGTTTTTCTAAAAGAAGATATTCAGAAGTTGGTTAATTAAGGAAAACCTCACCTTCAAGAAAACACAAAGATCATTCAAGTAAGCATTGAAATTATGACTTAGATGGAATGAAAATTAAGAGGTTTGAAATGTGTGAAGTATAAAGATGGGATTGGTAATACTGATCAATAGGATGAACCATTTTCTCTTAAGACCCCAAATCCTGCCTTCTCATTTTCTAAAGAAATCACAAGGGTTTTGGAACTTCGAATCTAAGCTATCTCATGTGTTCATTTATTCATCTGTTTTAATTTCTATTTAACTTTTAATTGATACTTATTAAAAATCTGGGAATTGTCAAGTTTTGTGCTGGGCATTGGAGATAAAATGATGAGAAAGAGATGAACCCAATCATCAGACAGCTAAACTATTTTATAGTGTGGAGGAAAATATAGGTAGGTATCTCACCTTTCCTCTTCTTTCATTTCCTATGTCACCCTGGATTGAAGTGTATTCATTCATGTCTATCTAGGTAGATTAGATATGTGATATAGATAGACAGATATAGATAGATACATACATACATACATACATACATACATACGTACATACATACAAACATAGACAGATAGATAGATATCATATAGCCAAGCCCATAGTTTTACTTTCTTCATGTAATTATCCACAGCAGTTCCAATAATGTGTCCTAGTTAAAGGCAGGGACAGTAGTCAATACATGCCCTTTCTCTTTCCTTCAAACCACTTCATTACAGGTATGATTGGCATGCAGAAAGCTGTACATATGTATACAACTTGATGAGTTTGGAGATAAGTATACACCCATGGAACCACCATCACATCAAGGCCGTAAACTTATCCATTACCTCCAAAAATTTCCTCCCAACTCCTTCAATTAAAAAAAATTTTAAACTAGATCTTTTTATTTTGTGGTAAGAGTACTGTATTAAATACTTAAAAATTTACTAAGAGGGTAAGAGTACTGTATTAAATACTTAAAAATTTACTAAGTGTTCTTGCCACAAAAGAAAAACCAAAAAACATGGGTTTTCTTTTAATTAGAGGCTCTTTCAAGGAGCTGCCAGCGCGACATGCCATGTAGCCTGGTCTACCATATATATAATGTGTTTGTTGGCTTTTCAAAGTAATTTGTAACCTATTATTCCATTGCCTTATCAAAGCAATCCTGCCAATTTAATAAAACAGTAATTATCATTTCTCTTTTACCTGTAAAAAATCAGAACAGAAATTAAAGGGATAGTCTAAGATCTCTAAGGTATGCATAGATATGAATATAAGCAGAGCCCTATGCATTTTCAATTCAATATTCATTATGTTCACCTCACCACTTCTGAGGTATAATTAAACCACCAATTTTTCACCTTTGTTCTTGTCTGAGAATATATACTTTTTGATGGGGTCATCTTTGAAATTAAATTAATGATCTAATAATATTTAAGGACTTTTTAACTACTTTCAGGTAGTTATCTTTAATGACCAGTGATGCATTCAAAATCAAGTAAAATATTTGACAAGGTTGAAGGATGATGGGATGGAGTGTGAGACATTTGCTTTTATGGTGTTCTACTTTATGCCTTCTAGTATATTCTTATTTTTTTCATATTTCTTCTTTGCAATATAAAATTGAATATATTTCTACATAAAGTATGCTATCTCTTATTTGTATAATATCTTCATACAGAATTAGTTTTTATTCCCAACCACCAACTGTATGAGATAGTTTAGATCACCTCACACAGCATGCAGTGCTTCATAATGCAATACTCTTCTACCTAATGTTTCTACAGTTTTCATCTTTGTAATTTACTTTAAGTCAATCTCAGTTTTCATAAATAAAAAAAACTTCTCTTAGTACATCTATAGCATCATCTTCCTTCTTAGTCCACATACTCCTTTTGCATTCTGTTTTCCACCTTAATGATTCATGCTTACTTACTTTTCTTACAGAAACAGGGGAAACTAATAGTATGTGCAAGTGGCTGGGAGTGGATTGTTAGAGATGTAATTCATTTAAAACTTTATTCAAGAGTCAACACTAGATAGACTTGTGAAATAGGGCAACTTCACTTCTACTGGTTAAATTAAGGAAAAAGGGACTTTGCATGTAATTTCTCATGGAAATTCCTTTAGATTACTTTGAAGATCGCTGCCTTGAGATTGGTTCATATTCCAGCTTTATTATCCCATTTCTGCTGGTGCACTTAGCAGTGAAAAAGTCTCCATCAATTAACTTGATAAGAATGAAATTTACATTAACCAGTAGCTGTTACAATTACACTAAGCTAGATCACCCACTACATTTATTTAATAATCAAGAACCCATGCATATCCTTTCCTGTAGAACTGGAAATTAAGCTTGTGCAATAATTTTTTGATACTCATAAATAGTTTTAAACTGGGATTTTAAAGATGTTTTACAAATACTAATCCTTGTAACACTTAAACAGATAAGGTTATGAGTGGTACTTTCTGACAGCAACTAAAAGATCATCCATTGGTGCCTCATATTGCCAGAACTTGAAGCCAGCATAGATTTTCTCTGCTCACCATTCTCTAGTACCCATTCTAATCAGTGAGATGCAGTATTCTCAGTGAAAACCAGCCACTAGTCTGTGATTCTAATTCAGAAACAAACCTTGAGAAATCCGACATTTCCCAGAAGAAAAGCAGATAATATGTGAAAGATAAAGAAATATCCTCTCAACAATACAGGAGTGCACTGTGGTAGATTATTTTGAGAGGTGTTTGTTTTGTAGAACGCTTAGCAAACCATTTAGTGTTTTCAGAAATCATTGTTGTAGTGTACACTGATGATTTTATTTTGTCATGTAATTATCATAACAAGGCAGTGAGTTATGTCCATTGCCATTTCACAGGGAAGAAGTTCAATTCAAAGACATAAAATGTTTTTCCAGGTGTCTCAGTAAGTAGTGGTCAGGTCTGCTGACCCCAAGATTTGGGCTCTTTCACTTAACCATTCTGTCTTTTTATGGAAATATACATTGCATATTAATTCCTTAAAAAATTCCCAAGCACTCAGAATTTTTATTTCTTTACATTCTCAAATTTGATAGCTTAAATTGAACAGGCAAAAGGAATCACAACTCATACTCCATGCTCAGAACCATTCCAGAATACAAAATTCAAAACTTATGGTAGAATAGTAATACATCACATATCTAGAAATTCTCCAACAGTTATGTAATTGATCAACATGATAACTATTGACAGCCAAAAAACATCTCAAAGTAAACAAAATGTGTCATTAGATACATGCACTAAAAATTCACTAATTGCACATATTGAAGGGATCTCTATTATATCGAAGACTCTTGCACTCTTACTTAACATGTATTCTATCATTCTTCATAATCTGGTATTATCCACTTTAAGGCAGATTAAAATCAGAATTTTAGAAAAAGTTAAGAAAATCACCCTAAGGTAGTGAAAATAGTGGAAAGTTAGAGTTTATTTCAAAGATGGAAGAAAGTGAATGAATTACATTTAGGGACACTCATTTAATTTTATTTGAGAGTCTTTTGACAAAAAGACAAATATGCTCAATAAGATATTTATGGGCACTACTACATTATAACATAATTTAATTATGAGTATTTAGCAATTTGTCGACTGTTGAAATGTACCTCAAAAGATATTAGTCAACTGCAATTAAGATAATTTAGAATTTTTTAAATTATGAAAGACTTTGCAGCTACTAGAGGTGGAAAAGGAAAGAACTGCGAGTTTGCAATTAATGTACAAAGTTCCAAGTACTGTTAGACCAGGGATAGCCAGGGACTGCAAAAGATAAGTAACAGTCAAGAGATAGACCAGAAGTGTTTCTAAATGGCAAGTGATGCTGGAACTTCACAGTGTGAGAAGCAATGAGGACAGTGGTAACCCGGAAAGCATATGACCTGTGTAAAGGAGGCAGCTACTTGGCTCAAACTGATTGTGGGCACTTAGGAGTATGTTGTCTCATCTTCTGTTTTTTTCCACTGAAACTAGAAATCTAGAAAAACAGATGAAACTTCCTGTTTTTTAAAGCACTCTATAAGCCAAAAGTATACAAAAAAAAAGTTGCCCCCAATTGGTTATAGTATAATTATGAGCTATAATCATGCCATCTAATTTCCTGTGATTTTATTTTCTTAAGAATTTATTTCAAAGCAATTCAGTTAATTGAGAGTAATGAGTTACTGAGTTTGGCTCAGAAATAGCTATGCCATATGATAAGGTGAGTTTTTGTCACCCTGAATTTATGTGGAAAAAAATGCCTGGATTTAGAGGCATTTTTCAAGATTCTTTTGGAAACAGCCATATTGAATTAAATTTGTATGATTTTAGGTGCTAAATGAAACACTGAGCCTTGTTGTACACCATATTTCTAAAATTTGTCTAACTTCCATAAACACATTATTTCTGTTTTCATTTTTCAGACTTAAGGTATTTGCCATGTTTTGGGATAAGGGGGAGGTAGTTTTAGAATACAATGTCCTTTCCTTTTCTGTCGAAGTTTTAGAAGTTTAAAGTTGGTGTTGGGGTGGGGGGGATATTGATGTAATCAGTCAGCCTATAGATTATTATAAATAATGAAATTATTATTTGCAAATGTCTGTCAGTTTGGTAAATAAGCATTCATAGGACAAAGAAGTTTGTCTAGGTCATCAATGGTGAGATATAAAAACTGAGTTATATAGTATTACATCATATGCATTGTATTACAATACAAATAATAGTAGCATGTTGATATACTCACATATACTCACATGTTGATATAAGTAGCAACTATATTTACTAAAAAGTTAAACACAGGAGGGAAATCCAGTGCACAAAAAAATATGTGAATCTTTTAAGGGCTATGCTGAGTTGCTTTGGTAAATAATATAAAGAGGAAGACAAAAGGAAGATTCTTCATAGTTTGAAGGAAATAAGAAGTAGAGAAAGAAGACCACAAATATTAATGTGGATACATCACAAAAGTGAGACAGCCAGGAAAAAAAATTGGAACCCAGCCAGTTATGGAAAAGACTGTGGCCATCACAAGTCAGTAAGATGTCTTGACCAATACTAGATTTTATAAGTCCTGATAATACATTCTCTTCCAGATGTTAAATTTAAAATGAGAAAAGCCAGCATTAGAAGTGGGGAAACAGACTAATAAATGCAGTTTTACTTTGGAAAAAAGGCTGAGAAGTTGAGAAAGTTTAGACAATAGATAAAAATACAGATCATTAGTCAAGAGCTTCTGTTGTGAATAAAGGAGATTATTTTGAATTTATATTGTTAAAACTTTCTTGAAAATTATAAATGATGTTACTCCTCCCAGTGATATTGTGTTGTTCAGTGTAGGTAAAGTAAATGATTTCATGGGCCCAATTTATCACATTTATCCATTCCTATCAACAAAAGTATAGGGAAAGGATTCTCAAGAGTGAGAGTTGGAAAGGTTATGCAAGGGTGTGGTGTGTTTGGGAAATAGACTATGGTGTCACCTATCATATTTCAAATGGCTAAATAATTTAAATTTTGTATAAATTCTGCACTAGTGTTATTTGTTGTAATTACATAAATGAATGCATACTTAAAATAATGATTATCAATCTTAGGAAAAGTAAAAGATTACATTGCAATGGTCATTAAATCTCAGTTCTTACATAATGGATAAATGTGGGGAGACCATTGCTGATCTTAGTATTAGTAATCAATAGGCAAGGAATAAAATAGCTGCTGTTTCAATATTTAAATCAGCATCATTAAAATTTACAGATGAGATGGTCATTTAAACACATACTAATTGCAATTAAATTTTAATCAGATTTAAGAAATACTTGATATATGTTGATAGTAGACTAAATTGGTTTTAAAATCAATAAAATAACTACAAAACTTTCACCATGGGACAGAATGACAAATCAAGATGAATTAATTGTTGGGGATTTGGAGAGAAGAATTAGAATTCAGATTGTGAGAGCAAGAGAAACTCCATTTTAAAAAGGCCGTCTTAAGAAAAAAGCCTCAACCCCGACCTAGCTCTAAGAAAACTGTTCCAGTCATGAGAAAAAGCTACCTATTGTCCCAGTAACTTCACTCCAGATAGTTCCCCAGCAACGACCACAGGGAGGACCTCAAGGTCCAGGCACCCAAGGTCCAGACCCTCCTGCTCCTTAAAGATAAAATGCCTTACATCAGCCAGCAGCTGGGCAACAGCCAGACTTAACCCATGGAAAATGTCCAAGTTAGTGCCCCCCTCTCCCTGCACCTTGTAATGCATAAAAACCTAGCCTACCCTCGGCTCCAGGCTCACATTCCTGACCCGCTGCGTCGGTGAAGGGTGTGAGTCCAAGCTCCAGCTTGAAATAAATGACCCTTTTGTGTTTCCATCGGAATCGGCTTCTTGGTGGTCTCTCAGGGACTCGCGACTTGGGCACAACAAGATCTAACAGTTTATTTAACTAATTAGCACTTCCTTAAAACTGCAATTGAGGTCTTGATTTCCTTCATTGACAGACTGCAGGGGTTTTGTTGTTTGCATTTTATTTTCTTTGTTCTGTTGCATGTGTTTACTTGGAATCCAGAAAAATGGTAGAGCCTTTTCAATGTCCTTTGACAAACCAATACAGACTTTTAGCCATAATTACAATCTGAGCTTTCTCACAAAAGGCTCATTGCATTTTCACACAAAATTCCATTGACTATTGATAAAATATTCTGCCCAAAGGCAGGGCTTTTGTTGTCAGAAAACAGACAACTGCCATTATTGTTAGGAAGCTACCTGCCACCTCATGTACAATAATGGCTGTACTTTTAAACAAAGAAAAAATAAGTTGCCTCAGCAAAATATTCCTGACTTAAGGAAAAAGTAGGCACTATTGTTTACCCAATTGTTGAAATACTCTTAACAAAGTTGAAAAAAATGATGAAATTACAGATAAAAATGGATGAATTGCTAGAGAACTTTAATAAAATACCTGATATAGCTCTGAACATCATTTATATTTTCTTACATATTTAATATTGACACTTGAGGCAGGAAAATATGAAGACTTATAGTTTTCCTCTAAATATTATGCTTTCAAAATTGTTTTTAATTTCCACAAAATAAAGACTACCTGAATATATTGTTTCAATATGAATCATAAGCCCATGAATGCATGTTAACATTTAATCATAATTAACATTTATTTATAAGCTCTCTAATATTTATTCATAGGAAAAGTAAAATGTGCAACAGTTCTTTAATAATCAAATTATGTGACTATAGAAAAAGTGACTATTGGTATGTTGTTTTTTCAAGGCTAAATAATATTCCATAATATCTGAATTTTTACGTTCTTTCACAAATGTATGACTTTTCTGAAAATTCTCCAGAAAAATAATAATGTCTGTATATATTTTCTAAAGTCAACAATATACAAAAATTTTCATATAAGTTAAATTTATCAGTTCAGTAACTTCCTATCTTTTCATTTTAAAAATATTATAGAATTTATTTAACTAAAATCATTATCTTTGGATGTTGAGCATCTCCTCTCCATTTATATCTAGTTAATTGGAATAAGCGTATTTTTTAAAATCAGCATGCGCACTCAGATTTATTTGCCTTTAAATATTCAAAAGTAGACTTAGATAAAATTTCCTGTACAATTCTAAAGGTTTTCTATAAAGTCTTCCCAGCTTACTATCCAGCTGTAGTGTATGACAGCACGTTCTTCCTCACTCTTTTTCCTCCACTGAAGGAAAAAATAGTTATTTTAATAATGAGTAAAGATTAGAAATCTCTTATCTCTGCTAATTTCATGGGTGAAAATTATTACTACATTTTAATATTCACCATTTGACTGCACTTTGTGTTTGGATTAGAATACATGTTTATAAAACCAGAGGTTTTATCATATTGTGTTCTTGCTGTTGAGTGACACCTGGTATGTAGGAAATGCTCTCTAAATATTATTTGAATGAGTGAGAAGCAGGTGTGGAAGGCACAGTAAATTCACTCATCTCATAGAAGGTGTTGGATGTGCAGCTATGACTAGAAGGAATACCTGGTGGTTGAGATATAGGCCAGGTATAGTTCTTTCTCCCATGTTTCACTGAGGCAGCTAGCTGTGTAAAGTGATGGTGTTTAAACGTGATCTACAGAGCATGGCGCAAAGCAGGCTGGAAACTAGGAGCCAGGAATATGTTCTGTGTGACCTGTCACACGTGAATGTGTCTCAGTCATATGAGTTGCCTTCTGCAGTGAATCAGTACTCTACCTTATGCTATTGCCATATAAGGACCTAGAAATGTTATAGCTCTAACACTAAATGCATGGATTAAGAGGAACAGGGAAGAAATGTAAGAGTTGTATAAGATGAGAAAATTAGTAGATCGGACTACAAAATATGGCCTGTTTTTCCCACAAAGATCTTGAGCTTACTAGGATTTTTAGAAAGCAACTTTAGTGACAAGCTTTGCTAATAATGTCTTTAACAATGAATAAAAAAATTTTAAATGATCTTTTTCATTAACTATGAAATAGCATTGTGTATACAAAAGTACCTTTAGACCCAACACTATGGTGGTTAACAGTATTGGTCAAATTGTTTTTTATTAGGAAGAACATTAGGAGGATACAAAGGGTTGGACAAATGAAAATATGATTCCTCCCAGTTTTCAGTTAGTATGATTTTACAGTTAGTACAATTCTCTTAGTACATATACATCTGCTTTAACAAGCTGAACTGATGCTTTTCTAAAGTCATTTGAGTTTATTTCACTAGTATTCACAAACATAGTGGAGCATGACAAATACCTCAAACTCAGTGGCATATAGCAGTGGCATTTCTTATATTGTTTACACATCTGTGGGTCAGCTGAGGTGAGTCTATTCAATGCATTTCTCATTTCTTCTGACAGAAGCAGCTACACAGGGCATGTTTTCCTCATTGTGATGACAGAAGGGCGAAAGAGCAAGTATATTTCAAGCCTATCCTCAAATCACATCCTCTAATATCCCACTGACCAAATCAAGACATGTAGCCAAACCCAACGTCAATGAGACATGGAGTCATTCTCTGCCCACAGTAGAAGGGAGATGTAAGCAAATATTTACTTATAAATACTCAAAGAAATCATAATCACTGAGCCAGTTATACAATCTATTTGAAATTAAATAGTTTAATTATGTGTCATGCAAACCAAAACAATAGAATACCTGAAAAAGAGGTGCTTTATGAAAACTTAATTTAACGCTTTGGGCTGACTCAATAAAGGCAAATAGCCAAAAAAATATATATTCTGTTGACTTTGTTGTAAAATATGTTGGGGCGAAGGAGGTGAAGAGAAATAAAGTTCTAGATGATTCTACCCTCAGATTGCTTTGCACTGATGTTTAACTTCTCCATCCACATTAAAAAACTAACATATAATTAATGAGTGACTTTAGTTAATGTAAAATCATGGAGCACTCCAACTGGGAAGTTATAGTCCTAGAATGGCCTTGGTTGTACGTCAGATGGTGCATGCGTGTGTGTGTGTGTGTGTGTGTGTGTGTGTGTGTTATATTTAAAATAAAATATATAAGGTATTTATATATTGAGAGCTGTGATTTTCTAGATTAACTTACTTTTTTAATTAACTGAAAAATTACCAACCTTGATCATATCAGAGATAAAGACCTCCTGGTACTAAAAGCTGAGATTTAATTATTTAAAAAGAAAAATAGATTTGAGCATAAGTTTACACATTTAGCTAAGTACCAAATCTTGAGAAACTTACTTGACCTTTCTTCTCCTGAGGACAAGGTGATTAAATTAGAATGGCAGTTTTAAGTGAATAGAATTCCCCATGAGATTTGTAGCACTTTGATCTCTTTGTTACTCTGGGAACACTAGGGAAACAGCCTCTTCTGAATGCCTTCATTCACTAGATCACCTTCTAATCAGTGTGTTCAAACAGAGGCACTACTCAGAGAACCTAACCGAATCATGTCCTGGCCCAAGAGACCCTCATTTTCAACTGAAGTTCAAGACAAGATACTCAGCTGCTTGAGCCACTTTTGCCTACATGTGTCATGAGTTCACTGATAGTCTAGGGTCTCAGCCCAAAAGAAGTGTGTGGGGTTTATGTCTGAAGTTGACCGTGAGCTTTAAAAATTGTTCTTTTCTTTAATGATTTTTTTCCCATAGAACCTAACCTATAATTCCCCTATTCTGATTTTCTCTTTACTAATAAATGACAGGTTTGGCTAGGGTTATTTTCTGCAGGTTTTCAACAACTTCCTGCTCTTTTTTAAAAAGTGGCCTCCTCAATTCTCTTTGTATATCTAAACTGCTTTAGTAGAACTGATTCTTTTAAACAAAAAGTTACAAGTCTCTCTTCACAAGTTTTCACTCCATTATTTAATATTGAATTGAAGATAGGATTACTGTATTTTCCCAAGTAACTAGTGTTTTCCAAGCAAACCAAGCATTATGGATCAATTCATTTCAGATTCTTCAGTTTTCCTTCTTTGCTGGTAGATGAGATAAGGTAATTCCATTGTTGATGAATAACTACTAACTTATAGTCATCAGCTTTGCCTTCTTGAATGTGCTCACACTCTTAATATACAGGTTTCATCTAGAAATCTGTTGCATTTTCTTGACATTGCTAGTTAAATGCTTTGTGAAAGTAAACTTACAGTTGGCTAAAAATAGATTTGCCATTAAAAGAAAGCCTTTCACAGATCCAGATATCATGATGGAGTTAAATTTATATGTTTACCAGTTTACTGTCTTATGTGTACTAGAACCTGGGATAGGGAAAGGATATTTATAAGAAAACATTTATTAACTGTCCACATACACACCTATACTCTTTATTCTAAAATGAGTCTTTCCTAATAATCCTAAAATAATTACCTCAGTACAAAAGGGGGGAAAAAAGATTCAAAAAGTCTTTGAAATGATGCTTTTTACTCTCTTCCTGTACTACCTAGAATTGATGAGGCATTTAAAATGTATCAGGAAAGAATTGTGTTGGTATAGCAAATGCATTTGGTGAATCTGTTGGAGTGGGCAGTTAGTTAGACACGAACAGGGGAAATGGGCCCGCCCATCACCAAGGAAGACTACCCTGGCCAACCCAGACTGCCCATCCTGACTTCCCTAATCAAGTAAGAATAATTCTTTCCCATTCTTACCTAGCTTACCAGGAGGCCCAGACAGTTAAAGACACTGCATTGTCAAGAGGCCCAGTGTAGGGAAAATGGAAATTTCATGGCCAGCATTCTTCCTGATTCTAATATCACCCATGAGGTAATACTTACCCTGCTTCACAGGTGCCTGCTTGTATACCCCTTGGCAGTAAGCTGTTTACAGCTGACATTGCTTTTAAGAAGAGTTCCACCAGGAGTGAACTATCAGTCACAGAAGTATTGGCCTGAGGGAGGGATGGAGAGAAAACAAACAAGCACCTGGATGTCATCTCCAGTCACCATGGAGACCTGCCCACAGCATACCACCTAGCTGTACTGGGAGCAGAGAGAAGCCCCTAGGCCCCATGCTAGCGAGAGAGAAGGGAGCCTAGAGAGAAAGGCAGAGGAAGCAGCAGAGCCCAATGCTAAGGAGCAGGAGGGAGTGGAGAGGAAGCCACAGGCAGAGGCAGCACCTGGAGAGCAGAGGCTGGAGCTGAGCCAGAAACTGAGATGGCCAGACAGGGTTCTAGTGCTTGACTTACTGCTGTGAGATTAAAGCTTGGTTTGAGCTCCTTTTTACCCCCAACATTCTGTTGTCACTATTCAGTCTCATCAAATTCATAGTGAACTTGCCTGGAGCTGGGAACCCCTCTTCCCTGAGCTACACCCAGGACCACAGGGGCTTTCCTAATTACAGGGCATGCACAAGGTCCAGAAAACCTTGTCATAAAGTAATACCACCTCATTAAAATAACATCTAAACTAATTAGCATTGTGGTTTTGGCCCTGTGTGCTTTGCTTAGGTACTTAGGGGTAAGGTGACTGCACACTGAGAAAAGGTTATTTAACCTAGAGTTGTCAATCAACCCACCAATCAAAGGAAAAGGCAGGGCAGGACTTCCTGCCATCTTAAGAAAAAATAAAAACCTACCCTAAACCTAATAGCAGGGTTTCTTCCATTTCCAGACCACCCACTTTCCTGTCTCCACAGTGTACTTTTCACTTTAACCCAACAAATTGCTTGTTGCTTTTTCTTGCTATCTGGTCTCTCTACTGAATTCCATCCTTCGAGAAGACAAAAACTGGTGTAAATCTAGGGGGAAAATCCCAGCAGAAAATACCTTTGAAACCGAAATCAGTCAAAGGGAGAAATAAAGTGGGAGAACCCCGTTTATTTCTTACAAGCAGTCTTCCACTTATGCTCTCCCCTGCCTCTTGCAACCCAGCACAGAAGGGGCCCCACCCAACTTCTCCAGTCCAGATATGCCCTCACTGGCCCTGTAATCACCTATTGGTATGGAGATGGACTACTTCTCTCCACCTCTTGGAAACACCTATTGATATGGAGATGAACTAAGCCAGGCTAAAGATTCTGGAATTATTGCAATTTTACCCACAACTGGGGAAACATGCATTCCACTGGTAACAAGTCCACTTTTATTTATGTATGAGATATTTTTCAGAAGTCAGCATGCACAACTGAAATTATTGTAGAAGTTCATGGCAATTCCTATTTGAAATTGAATGCCTTAGAAAATTGTTGGGGGAATGGAAAACTGAAATGGAGTGGTCCTTAGGTTGGAAATTTCTAAATTTAGTTGGTCATTTGTTCTTCCTACACATGGCCTGTTAAGTGGTGTAACTGCTTACAAAAACAGCCAGGCAGTTAAGTAAAACATTCAGTCATACTAAAAATCAATGCAGTAGTTTTTATTATGTAAACCAATGGCTATGGGCATTATATTCAAAATTAGAATTGTCCTATTCTTTGTTTAAATAAAAATACCTATAATATATGAACTTAATAAATGAGGTGTATTTGTTTAAAAATTTTTAAGATAGGCTTTATTCCAATCTTCCACTAAGTATGTTGGAAAACAAACTTTCATCCAATGTATTCAACTGAGCACTCTACAAAATAACGGAGGCGGAGTGAGGAACAGCAGAATGACCAATAGGCTGGATATCTACCTGGGTCCTAACCCAGATTCTGATACAATCTGCCTGTATGAACTTTAGCAAATGCTTTCTTCTTTGATTTTTCACTCGTGTGGATAAAACTGCAATATTTCCAGAATCTCTCACCTGGCCTTAGTTCATCTCAATATCAATAGGTGTTTCCAAGGGGTGGAGAGAACTAGTTCATCCCCATATTAATAGGTGATTACAAGAGGGGTGGAGAGTGAGGGTGCACCGGGACCAAAGAGGTTGGATTGGGCCTTTTGTGAGAGACATGGGTGAGCAGGAGTAGATGACTGCTTATAAGCAATAAACGGGTTTCTCCCACTTTATTTCTCCCTTTGACTGATTTCGACTTCAAAGGTTTATTCACCCCAGGCTGGGAACCTATTTTCCTTCCAGAGTTACAATTGGGAAATATAATTTTCAGAGTTGAACTCCCAGTCTCTTTCAGAGCTAAAATTCTAGGACTCTGTTTGATGGTAAATATTCCTTAAAACACATGGTAACTACATCTCAAAAATATCTAAGCACTATAATGAAATAGCTGTCCAACATTTTTTTGTAAACAGCTTCAAGAAAAAAGGCCCCCCATTTAATGTTTTACAAAATTAACCAACTATGTATTGTTGACTAAGAAATAAGAAAGATTTTTATAATTAAAATATAGAAGTCTTCTAATTATTCAACCTATTAATCTCAAAGCCCAACTGCTTGGTTATGTAAAATGGCATTTGCACATGAATGTTACATTGCAGCTGCCATGTGACAGCAGGGGGAGCTTTAATACTTCTGTGTTTTATGTTCACTATGGATTTAGGGAAGGCATTCATTTTAATTTGGTTGTGAAAGTTAATATTTAAGTGTGATAAACCTCCAACTATAATAGCACCACCAAATTGGGCATGCTTGTTCAAAGAGTCATTATAATCTTAAAATCTATAGTGAAACTTGTCAACTATCTCCACAAAATTCCTCTTTGGAAAAGTATTATTCCATGATTATTCAAAATCTCCATGAACTATAGAAATACAAAGGAATATATGAGTGTGTGTGTGTGTGTGTGTGTGTGTTTACTTCCAATTTAAAGATGAACTGAATTGCCAACATGTTCATAATCTTTAAAAATGGTCACAAAAGCAAATTTACTCTCTCTAGTAAGACTAATTATTTCCCGTTCTTACCAGAATACTTTTTAATATGGCTTTGCATAACTCTACATATAGCATTTGTTCAACATCATTAAAGTGGGAATACTGTTTTTCTAGGATGGTAGTATATAAATGTGAGTGCAGAGAGATTCAAGGTTATCTCCATGAGCTAAAACCTTGTATAATCAAATAAACTACATGATCAGGAATCAAGATGAACACTAAGATGGCAATATAGTAAATTCTTGTGCCTTTTTTTTTACTTTTTATTTTATTTATTTATTTATTTTAGATTTTTTTATTAAGGTATTATTGATATACATTCTTATGAAGATTTCACATGAAAAAACAATGTAGTTACTACATTTACCCATATTATCAAGTCCCCACTCATACCCCAACTCAGTCACTGTCCATCAGTGTAGTAAGATGACACAGATTCACTGTTTGCCTTCTCTGTGCTACACTGTTTTCCCCGTGATTCCCCACACCATGTGTACTAAACATAATACCCCACAATGCCCTTATCCCACCCTCCCCACCCGCCCTCCCACACACCGCCCCTTTGGTAACCACTGGTTCCTTCTTGGAGTCTCTGAGTCTGCTACTATTTTGTTCCTTCAGTTTTGCTTCATTGTTATACTCCACAATGAGGGAAATCATTTGGCACTTGACTTTCTCTGCCTGGCTTATTTCACTGAGCATAATATCCTCCAGCTCCATCCATGTTGTTGCAAATGGCAGGATTTGTTTCCCTCCTATGGCTGAATAGTATTCCATTGTGTATACGTACCACCTCTTCTTTACACAATCATCTACTGTTGGACACTTAGGTTGCTTCCATATCTTGGCTATTGTAAAAAGTGCTGCAATAAACATAGGGGTGCATATATCTTTTTGAATCTGAGAAGTTGTATTCCCTGGGTAAATTCCAAGGAGTGGGAGTCCCGGGTCAAATGGTGTTTGTATTTTTAGTTTTTTGAGGAACCTCCATATTGCTTTCCACAATGGTTGAACTAGCTTACATTCCCACCAGCAGTATAGGAGGGCTCCCCTTTCCCCACATCCTAGCCAGCATTTGTTGTTCTTAGTCTTTTGGATGGTGGCTATCCTTCCTGGTATGAGGTGATCTCTCATTGTGTTTTTGATTTGCATTTCCCTGATGATTAGTGATGTGGAGCATCTTTTCATGTGTCTGTTGGCCATCTGAATTTCTTCTATGGAGAACTGTCTCTTCATATCCTCTGCCCATTATTTAATCGGGTTATTTGCTTTTTGGGTGTAGAGGCATGTAAGTCCTGTTTGATCTTGATGGATGATCTTTTTGGTGTATTTTTTAATTCAGTTTGCTAATATTTTGTTGAGTATTTTTGCGTGTATATTCTTAAGGGATATTGGTCTGTAGTTTTCTTTTTTTGTGGTGTTTTGCCCGGTTTTGGTATTAGAGTGATGCTGGCATCATAGAATGAGTTTGGAAATATTCCCTCTTCTACTCCTTGGAAAACTTTAAGAAGGATGGATATTAGGTCTTCACTAAATGTTTGATAAAATTCAGTGGTGATCCATCTGGTCCAGGTGTTTTGTTCTTAGGTACGGTTTTGATTACCAGTACAATTTTGTTACTGGTAATTGGTGTGTTGAGGTTTTCTGTTTCTTTCTGGGTCAGCCTTTGAAGGTTGTATTTTTCTAGAAACCTGTCCATTTCTTCTAGGTTATCCAGTTCGTTAGCATACAGTTTTTCATACTATTCTCTAATAATTCTTTGTATTTCTGTGGTGTCCGTAATGATTTTTCCTTTCTCATTTCTGATTCTGTTTATGTGAGTAGACTCTCTTTTTTTCTTGATAAGTCTGGCTGGGGGTTTATCCATTTTGTTTATTTTCTCGAAGAATGAGCTTTTGCTTTCATTGATCCTTTCTATTGCTTTTTTCTTCTCGATTTTATTTATTTCTGCTCTAATCTTAATTATGTCCCTCCTTCTACTGCCTTTGGGTCTCATTTGTTCTTCTTTTTCTAGTTTCGTTAATTGTGAGTTTAGACCGCTCATATGGGAATCTTCTTCTTTCCTGAGGTAGGCCTGTATTGCAATATACTTTCCTCTTAGCACAGCCTTCGCTGTGTACCACAGGTTTTGTGGTGTTGAATTATTGTTGTCATTTGTCTCCATATATTGCTTGATCTCTGTTTTTATTTGGTCATTGATCCATTGGTAATTCAGGATCATGTTATTAAGCCTCCATTTGTTTGTGGGATTTTATTTTCTTTGCGTAATTCATTTCTAGTTTCATTCCTTCGTGGTCTGAGAATGTGGTTGGTACAATTTCAATCTTTTTTAATATACAGAGGCTCTATTTGTGGCCTAGGATATGATCTATTCTTGAAAATGTTCCGTGTGCACTTGAGAAGAATGTGTATTCTTCTGCTTTTGGGTGTAGAGTTCTGTAGATATCTGTTAGGTCCATCTGTTCTAATGTGTTGTTCAATGCCTCTGTCTCCTTACTTATTTTCTGTCTGGTTGATCTGTCCTTCAGAGGGAGTGGTGTGTTGAAGTCCCCTAGAATGAATGCATTGCATTCTATTTCCCCCTTTAATTTTGTTAGTATTTGTTTCACATATGTAGGAACTCCTGTGTTGGGTTTATAGATATTTATAATGGTTATATTTTCCTGTTGGATTGTCCTTCTTGTCTTTTGTGACTTTCTTTGTTTTGAAGTCTATTTTTCTAATATAAGTACTGCAACTCCTTTTTTCTTCCTATTAGTTTCATGAAATGTCTTTCCCCATCCCTTCACTTTTAGTCTGTGTATGTCTTTGGGTTTAAAGTGAGTCTCTTGAAGGTAGCATATAGATGGGTCTTGTTTTTTTATCCATTCAGTGACTCTATGTCTTTTGACTGGTGCATTCAGTCCATTTACATTTAGGGTGATTATGGATAGGTATATACTTATTGGCAATGCAGGCTTCAGATTCATGGTTACCAAAGATTCAAGGTTAACTTCCCTACTATCTAAAAGTCTAACAACTAACTTAATATGCTATTACAAACACAATCTAAAGGTTCTTTGTTTGTTTGTTTGTTTCCTCCTTTTTCTTTCTATTCCATTCTTTATATGTCAGGTATCATATGCTGTACTGTTTGTCTATCCCTTGATTGACTTTGGGAATAGTTAATTTAATTTTGCATTTTCTTAGTAATTAGCTTTTCTATTTTCTTTACTGTGGTTTTATTACCTCTGGTAACAGCTATTAATCTGTGGGAACACTTCCATCTATAGCAGTCCCTCCAAAATACACTGTAGAGATGGTTTGTGGGACGCAAATTCTCTCAGCTTTTGCTTATCTGGGAATTGTTTAATCCCTCCTTCAAATTTAAATGATAATCTTGCTGGATAAAGTAATCTTGGGTCAAGGCCCTTCTGCTTCATTGCATTAAATACATCATGCCACTCCCTTCTGGCCTGTAAGGTTTCTGCTGAGAAGTCTGATGATAGCCTGATTGGCTTTCCTTTGTATATGATCTTATTTCTCTCTCTGGCTGCTTTTAATAGTCTGTCCTTATCCTTGATCTTTGCCATTTTAATTACTATATGTCTTGATGTTGTCTTCCTTGGGTCCCTTGTGTTGGGAGATCTGCACACCTCCATGGCCTGAGAGACTATCTCCTTCCCCAGATTGGGGAAGTTTTCAGCAATCACCTCCTCAAACACACTTTCTATCCCTGTTTCTCTCTCTTTTTCTTCTGGTACCCCTATAATGCAAATATTGTTCTGCTTGGATTGGTCACACAGTTCTCTCAATATTCTTTCATTCTTAGAGGTCCTTTTTTCTCTCTGTGCCTCAGCTTCTTTGTATTCCTATTCTCTAGTTTCTATTTCATTTATCATCTCCTCCACCGTATTCAATCTGCTTTTAATACAATCTTCAATTGTTGGATGTCTGACCATAATTCATTCCTGAGTTCTTGAATATCTTTCCATACCTCCATGAGCATGTTAATGATTTTTATTTTGAACTCCCTTTCATAGAGCATCATGAGGTCAATATCATTTAAATCTTTCTCAGGAGTTGTATTAATAATTTTACTCTGGACCATGTTCCTTTGGTGCTTCATATTTGTGTATGGTGTCCTCTAGTGCCCAGAAGCTCTACGCTCTGAAGCTGCTCAGCCCCTGAAATCATGTTGGGGATTGTAGGGGAGTGGTATTGGTGCCTTGGGGGAGGAAAGAGCTGTTTCCTGCTTCTTAGCTGCTATGCCTGCCTCTACTGCCTGAACCAGTGGGCCGAGAAAACAATTATAAGCCTCTGTGCTTTGCGTTTTTAGTTGCTGTAGACAGATCTTCCCTCTGGCTGGTCTAATGCTACGGTAGCGTTTCCCAGTTTGCAAGCCCAGAGGGGCTGGCCAGGAGAAAGGTGCAGTAGTCTGCCTGTCACAGAAGGGGTTCTTGGAGTTGTGTATGCAGCCAGGGAGCTGGAGCATCTGAAGATCATGAAAGCTCCCAATATGCTAGGCAGAGTGCACCTTGACAATTTTGTCTACCTGTCCTTTCTCCTGAGTAGTAAGCTCTGTGCAATCCTTGCCCCTTTAGCAGACCTCTTGCTAAGGGTTTCTTTGTTAGGAAGTATCTCAAACTGCCCACCTTTCTTTAGTCCCAGAGCACCTGGATATGGATCCCTGCTTTCCACAAGCAACTGGAATCTTAGTCTCTTCAGGAATTCTACCTGTCTTAGCTTTCCAACCCCCTAATTACAAGAGTATCATGGAAGCACCATGAAATGTAGGTTTGTGGTCCCAGGGCAGATATCCAGAGTTAGGTATTCAGAAGTTCCAGATCTTCACTCCCTCTCTGCTCCATTCCTCTTCCTCCTGCTGGTGAGCTGAGTGGGGGAAGGGCTTGGATCCCACAGGACCACAGCTTTAGTACGTTACCCTTTTCCATGAGGTCTACTCTTGTCTCCAGGTATATGCAGTTTGTTGCAGTCCTCTTTCCTGTTGCTCTTTCAAGAGTAGTTGTATTAGTTATATTTTCATATTATATGCAGTTTTAGGAGGAAGCCTGTGTCTCACCTCTCATGCCACCATCTTTAATCCTCTTGTAGTTTTTTAAAACAAAAACTTACATATGAAAAATGAGACATGTCTGTTGATACAGAAGTACCTTATTCTTCCCTTATACTAATCCCTTAAGGTAATAGTCTTTTCTAGTGTAGCAGGCCCTTTTTGGCCAGCAACATGGCTTATCCCTTGTCTAAGCACTTGCTTCTCAAATGTTAATAGGCACATCATTCACCTGGGGGATCATACTAAAATGCAGATTCTGATTTAGTGGGTCTGGGATGAGACTCGGATAGTTGATGGAAGGTACACTGTGTCTAAGCATGGACCATGTAAATTTTCCATACCCCAAATCTCTACTGTCCTCCATACTTGTCTGTCAGCTGAGTAGGACCATGAAGCCGTGTGCATTAGGTGAAGTCTTCAAGCCTGGATCTCTGTGTGACTGACTAAAGCAGTTTCCTCTAATGTTTGGGAATAACCAGTTGGATTTACATGATTGAGAATAAACTTTTATAAAATTAATCACAAAAATTTAGAGTATATCTATTACATCAGTTAGCCTGATTTTTAAAATAAATCTATGTCAAAATTATTTTCATAAAAGTCCTTAAACAAATAATGGTTTATGATTTTATTGCTTTTATAAGAAAAGATACATGATCAGTTCTAAAGTAGAATTTCTACTCAAAATGAAATACAAATTTTTAATGACAAATAGCAACAAATTCAAATTTAAAAGCATTACATGAAATTATACACCTAAAAGGAAAGGAAATATATATGTTTCAAATCCCCACCTCCATTAGGTAATCTTAATAATCTGTGTATGTGTTTAATTTTTTAAATTATGATAAAGACATAACATGAAATTTATCATCTTGACCATTTTGAAGCATACAGTTCAGTAGTGTTAAGCATATTCACATTGTTGGTCAACATATATCTGGAACTTCTTTATTTTGTAAAACTGAACTCCATGATTTGATTTTCAAATGAGCCGGAAATTGAACAATACAGTACAGAAAAAATACTAAGAGGCTATGTTCTCCCTTCTATTTATCCTAGTGTAAAATTACATAAATAGTAACTCAGTAAATACCAATTCTTTAAAATTTGAGTCAATATATTGTATCATGAACTATATTTAGAAAGTCCCAGTAACCCTTTTACTCAACAACACATATTTTACTAAAAACCAACTCTATTTTATCTTATGTTGAATGTAGACTCTCTTTTAAGTGAGGAGTAGCAGGAAAGTGTTGGTTGCTCTATTTCTGTGAAGTTTAAATGCAGTCACCTCAGAATAGTCTGACTGCCTAATAACTTCTTGAGTGTGATTTTCTGAATCCCCCATGTTGAGCTTAAACCTACTTATCCTTGTTCTGTGCCTAAGGGGAAGAGAAGACATCTGGCCATCATCCTCCACATAATTAGCCTTCATATTAGAAGATTAGCAGATTGCGCCTTTGCCTTCTGCTTATGTTGAGCCATTAAATTCCAGTTCTATATCTTCTTACCACAAGATTTTAGAAATGAATAAAACAAATTCTTCTTCCTAGGGTGGCTTGATATATGTAATAGTGGAAGTAGTTGTTAAGAATTAGGAAAGAGCAGACCACACGGGATTTTTTAATAGCTAAACATAAATTCAAAAGCAAGAAATAAATGTCAACATTGCCAAAAAACTCAGATTTATATTTAATTGAAATACCAGACAGAAAGAAATGTAAATTAAATTGGATTTGCAAAATTTAAATATTTCTGTAGGTGATAGGAGATGTGAATATTGTCTTTTCCAAATCACTCAACTACATAACCACAAGAAAGATTTATTTTATTTCAAAACTCTCTTTTTTAATGATGAAGAGATCCAAAGTTAAAAATTATCAAGAAAATAATTTATGAAGAAAGATAATCTAGAATTTGCAAAAATTAGAAGCAAAACAGTCTTCATTGTACTAAAAATTAAAGGAGCACTAGGCAGTCTAATTAAGACAATTTGATATATTAAAAGCCTCTAAAAATGAAAATGGGACAAAAATTGTGTTTCAGTGAACTGCTGCTCCAAATCTATACCACTCCACTGGTATCTCATAATATATTTGATAATAGAGCTTGTTTGGTGGAAGGTTTCCTCATAGAGGAAATATACTCTAATGAGCTTGCCCTAGCCAGTTGGGATCCCAGGATAACATGCTGAGATGAAGTTAGCATGCAGATCTATTAGTAATGTTCTTAACATCAATCTGTGTGGAAAGAAAAGGAAGAAAGGATTGGGCAGAGGGTGTACCAAAGCAATGATAATGTTTCTGTGGAAATCTCAACCAACCCTATGGATAACTGTTAAGATGGGATAACCCTTCAAGGCTGTCCTACATTGGGAAGAGTCAAGGATTTGTATTCCTACATGGATCAGCTATTGGATGCAGGCTGGCCCTGGAAGGAGGAACAACTTCAGGTGAATTCCAAAGGGATGACAACCAAAAGCTCTATGAATAAAAAAGTAAGTGGTGTGCTCTGATAAAAGTAACTCTAGTAGTACATCTTTGGAATATAAAATTCAATAATATTTCATTCTTACTGTTTCTCTTTGATGTGTAAGTAAGACCTGAGTTTTCCAACAAGATTTCTTTTATTTCTTTCAGAATTAATTTTTATTCTTCACCCTATGCATTTTGAAGAGACAGAGATTATTGAAGGTCAACAGAAAGATTATATTACCAACCTAGATTAAGACATTTTCATGACCTAGAAAAATGGAGGTGTTCCAGACCAAGGCTGAGCAAGCCCACAGCAGGAACTGGAACAAGCATGCTCTGGCCTTCCCAGTAGTCCTGGGATAACTATTCTACCAGCCCCCAGACTGAGACTCACATCGTCAATAGCTGATCTTCTGGCTAAACTCAGCCATTTATAAATTAGGCTGAGCATCATTGGACTGCCACTTACTAGTTTGGTCTTTTTACAAGTGACTATAATTATTGGAGTTTCAGTCTCCTCCTCCAGAAAGGGGGAATAAATTTCTTTACTTAAAAGATTGAAATGAATTTTAAAGGAAATAAAACAGAACATTCCACTAAATGTCTAGTCATTGATACAAGTAAAATAATTACTTCCTATTCTTAATAGGTGAGTTGAGTGAGGAACATAAGAGCAACAAATGATTACTAGTATATTTTATGCCAAATATCAAGTGTAGTCTACATTTGACAGAATTTACATTTGATATTTCTTTCTAGAGAGGCTTATATTCACTTGGAGGGAAACCAATCCTATGGACTTTTTTAAGGTCAAACAAAGATAATGTCAAAGTTCTTTTTAAAAAATGTATTAACATATTTAAGCATCATAATAGTTCCATGAGGTGGTTGTTATTATCCCCACTGTATAGATGAGGAAATGAGACATGTAAAGCAATTGTCTAACATTTACAGTATTTGTTAAGGGTGGACTAGGGATTCAACCCAAAAAGTCTCACTTAAGGTGCATGTGTTTAACCACATGCCATTTTGTCTTTCCAAGAGTAAATTCTTCTCATTCTCAGGCATTTTGATTGATTACTAGTCACTTGCTTAGTGTAAAATCTTATAGTTCAGCTGGAAACAATGGAGTGTTCAAGTATACAAAAGGGACAGCATGACTAGATCATTCTGAATATTGAAAAAGTATGATACAAGTATTGATTTGCCATAATTTAATATTAACTGACAGCATAACCCACTTTATAACAGGGAAATATTGCCTCAGAAGGCATTAATATAGCTGAAATTTATATCAAAATTATGATCATATAATGCTTTGTGCCAGTCTTATGTCATTTAAGATACTGTGTTTTAGTGTAATGTAAAAACAAAACAAAACAGCAACAACCAAGACATCTCCAAAATATCAGGGCCAAAAAAAGGATGGGTTCTAAAGTCTTGTCTTTTGAGGAAAGCAGGGGAGTAATTAAATATGTGAATAAGTAATGAATAGATCTCCACTGAGTTTTTCCACATAACAAAATTTGACCAGCAGATGAAAGTTACACAGAAGCTGATTTCAATCCAACATAAGATGTTTTTGAGCAAGTGAAATTCACCATGGTATCTTCAAAGGAATGACCTTCAAGCTCCTGGCATGTTCACGTAGCGAGATCATCATCTTAATTCAGAAATACTATACCAATGTAGGAAAGTTAATTTCATATAGACCCCAACTGAGACCCAAATCATTATGAACTGATATTCTAACTAGACCATTTATGTCTAATTTCCTCTTGACTCTAAAATTGAATACTGAGATGCTAAGGTAACTATAAGAATAAAGAACTCAGACACTCTCTCTCTCACTGTGCGCTAGGCACATGTTAACTATAATGCTGAACTACTAACTGAACTGTTCTATACCATTACTTCTTTATTGTAAAATGAGAATAAGAGTAATGCCCTTAACTTCATATTGGTATTTAGTAAGCATTCCATAAATATCATTGATCTCTCTTTTGTCATTATTACTAAAAGTATGGATTATAATACACAATAAAGAAGGATACTTGGAAAATATAATTATTTTTGTAGATAATGCTAGATATTTTGTAATACAATTTGTACTCCTACTAAGGCTCGCTCAGCTCTATCCCCATAAAAGCCCTCAGCCAAGGGCAAATACCTCATTCTCCACTGCCATTGGTTGGTTCTGCCCCCCAGGGTAAGCAGAGGCACCATGAAGCCATTCTTTCTGAAGGTCTCCTTTCCTCTCAGGTTCTTCCTTCTTTACCAATGGTCTCCTACCACCCCAGCATCAGCCAGGGTGCAGGATGTAGGACTCTTTTCTCCTGGGTCCACTAGTCTCTTATTAGTGTCTCTTCATATCTCCACACTCAATTCTGAGAATTCTCTCTAGTCTTGAAGAGAAATCATATCTGCTTATTATTTCTCACAACATTTTGTTTACACAGTGAATTTCTCAATTTTCCCAAGAGCTTAGGGATTTGGAAAACAAATATATGGAGAATCCATATGTTCTCCGTGATCTTCTACATCAGAGTCTTCCCTTGAGTCAGTGTTTCAATGTTGGAAAAGGGGAAGGTGGGAACACAAGAAGAAAAAATAAATTAAGTCAGTATTTCAAAAACATGCTATGCAAATAGTTGATATAATAACTATTCCTAAACATTCTTAATGGTTGTTATCCTTAACCAGCATTTGAAACTGACATCTGTTACACTAATTTATAGATGAGACAACCAAAATTCAGGGTTTAAATGATTTCTCCAAACTAGTGTATAGATGGAAATAAATCAGTTTGGTCTAATGACTTGTTCTCTCTTATATAGTTTTTAGTGATATAATTAGATATTGCCAATGTCACATGTTAGATAACAGTTTTGTAGTTTTAAATCCCAGATACCTGAGACATGACTCTTCTTCCAAAAGTATCATCACATAAATTGACTCTAGACAGGAGCATATTCTATCCTACAGGAAGGAAACGTTTTTCTTTTAGTTTCAGACTTCATTGGAAATTTAATGTGACATCACAGTTTCATAAACAAATGGTACAAATATGCACACCATGAATATTCACAATTTCTCTGTGGAAGTGGTTCAAGTTTAGACTTGAAACAAGACAAGTGTGGCTGCATTTGTCCGATTATTTTTGTGAACTAGTCATGATCATGCTGATCAACCCACAGAATAATGCACTTTTAGGAGCCACAGACAGAATAATTTTAACACAAAAGACTAGGACTGACGAATAAATGCATCACACATTTTAAGGGCAAATACTGTTTCCTGGAAAACATTTACTTCATTTACATTTTTACATTTGCGTTTATTGGTGTAATAGTTATCTATTTCTTCGTAACAAATTAGCCTCCATCGTAGTGGCTTAAAACAGTAAGAATTTATTAACTCACCATTCAGTCAGGAATTTAGGAATGTTTAGGTGGGTGGTTCTGCCTCAAAGTCTCTCATGAGTTCGCAGTCAAGATGCTGGCAAGAGTCATTTGATGGCTTGACTCAGACTGGATGATCTGCTCCCAAGATGTCTCATCACGTGGCCTCACAGGAGGCCTCAGTGCCTTATGACGTTGTAGCTGGCTTCTCCCAGAGCAAATGACCAAAAAAGAATAAGACAGAAGTCCCGATGTCTTTTATGAGTCAGCTTTGGACAGCACATGCCATCAATTACATCATGTCCTTGTACTTAGAAAAGTCATTCTTTTTTAATGTGGGAAAGACTATGGGATGCTGAAAATACCAGGAGGCAGCGATCATTGGGTGCCGTCTGGGAAGCAAGCTGCCACCGGTGATTACAAGGTAAAACATTGTTCTTACTGTCAATCACAATCAGAATAGACTTAGAATCTATTTGGAGCCTAGATTTATAGCCTAATTTTCTTATCTGAAAAAATGTGCATAAAATATTTGCCTTTCATTCAGCCATAAAAAAGAATATCTTGCCGTATGTGACAACATGGATGAACCCAGAGGATGTTATGCTAAGTGAAATAAGTCCCAAATTGAACTGGTAAGCCCTGCCTCTACTGATAAACATCCATACAGATTTTTAACTAGTAAAAATGTTATGCATTTGCAGTTTGTTTTACATGGGGTGGATTAAAATAGCACAAGACAAATTATTTCTTCACTTTCTGGTACATTTATTGATCCCTTATATTGATTTATGTTAAATGCCTATGTGATAATTAACAAAATAATTTCTAGTTCAGCAAGAAATTTTTCTCTTTCTTGGCTGATTTTCATCTATAAGTAAAATTTAACTTCTACTGTTAGGCATAAACCTTGTAATTACCCTCAAATGTTGTTTCTTAGACATGGCAATTAAAATGCAGCCATTTATTTTCCAGAGAATTCCAATGATTAATACAACCTAAGCATATTACTGTCAAGACTGCTTTAGCTACATTACCACTTCACACCCGTACTGCAATTTATGTAACTGTTTGCAAGTTATTATGTTCTATTTTTTTATGTTAACTTCCCTTTTATTTGCATCAGTAATTATTGTAACTAATCTTGACAAGACGTAGATAAATTTCTCTGTTGCAAAAGATAATTTTTCATTCTTGGCATACATGAAATCTATATACCTTCCCCAAATTAATTCAGCTGTATAAAAATTTGAACTACCATAAAAAATAACAAAAGCAAGTTAAAGTGGTAGTGAGGTATGGGCCAGACTACTTTTCTTTTTATCAAACTCCTTATTGATTTTTTGATTATTTCTTTAATAAAACTTCCTAAAAACATGAGCAGAGCACTCTTGAATTTGCAAAGTTTAAAGTGAAGAGCAAAGGATTTATTTCTGAAAATTGCATTAAAAACTAGTGTGAATTGACTTCTTTCTGGGTATAGACATGAAGATATTTTCTACAGAGAAAAAAGAAGAACTGAAGTAATTCCCTCTCAAGCTAGACACCAAAAAAGTCACTTTTAACTGAGATATTCTTGCAAATGTATTTAAATTGTTCAGATATCTGAAAAATGTCCCAATTAACTTGTTTATACCCAGCCTAGTATAAGTCACCCTGAGGTTTCAAGCATTCTAGGTTTGTTTCCTCTGTCCCTCTACAGAAGGGGCACAGCATTAGTTTGGAATTCAATTTACCGAACACATACTATACAGAAAACATGTGCTTAATTCTGGCAGAGAAGAATGAATGTGGAAGCAAATGAAAAGGCCCTACAGTAAAAGTGTTTATCAAGCTAAGTGATAGAACTAGAATTAGAAGTGATTTTCAGACTGCTGATTCCATGCAGATAAATAATTATAATTATGTAAAGTTTCAGAAGACCATAACTCCCACCCTTAGAATTAGCCAGGTAGGCCAAAAAAGTCATTTTCTTT
This sequence comes from Smutsia gigantea, assembly GCA_032199065.1. Classification (NCBI taxonomy): domain Eukaryota; kingdom Metazoa; phylum Chordata; class Mammalia; order Pholidota; family Manidae; genus Smutsia; species Smutsia gigantea. Next base: position 152,182 of record JAVSCE010013266.1, read on the forward strand.
TAACCCATAAAGATCTGAGGACAAAAAGTCACCATTATACTATTATTTTCATCCCTTACTATTTGTCAAGTTTTGTGTTAAGAACTTGATACCTATTCCTTAGTGTTTCTAATTGTTTGATCTCCATTCACTTCCTAATTTCCCCTCTATTGAAGGGGCTGAATGTCTGTGAACAAATTGCTTCAATGGGAAACTACTTGTGAGAGAATTGAAAGGCAAAAGAGAAACAGAAGCTATCTTCCTCCTCCTACAACCAGGGGATACGTGTTAGAGTTTGGCAGCTACACAGATTTGCAATGGCCTTGGTGATTTTGGTGGAAATTACCCCTCTTGGGGCTGCAGGCACCTCTGATCCTTGTGTCCCATTACCTGGAAGGCCTAGGAGGCAAACCTGTGTGTTGGAGATTACCTTCCCTGAATTCTGCTCCTCCATACCTTACAACAGTTTGTAAGCACTTAATTCCCTGTACAAAACTCCTTCCTTCATGAATCCTGGAAAACTTGTTTTCCAGACACCACCCGGACACTAATTCTTATAAATTGCTTTGTCTGCAGTGAGTTTAGGCATGTTTAGGCCATATTCAGATTTAATCAAATATATGTATCTTTTTTCTAGAAAATCCATAGCACCTGGGTTATTGCTAACCCAAAGAAATTGTGGTAGATGTTCATAGTAAATGTTTAAGTGACCTTTTATATAGATAAAATACCCTGAAACCTTTACTAGGTCAAAATAGAGAATGGTATTCAAATTGACACTTTTATATTTAGGAACAGTATAACCAGATTTTCTTTATTTAAAGAGTTTATAAAAAATTTAGAAAGCTTGAAAGAAAATATTTCTAAAAATAATAAGGTAAATTTAAACTTAGGTTTAAAAACAATTCTTCTCCATAGTAAATGTACAAAATCTTACTAGCTCTTAGATATTATGTATATAGGTCCTTTTCATCTGTTCTACCCACAAAATGCCCCAGTGATATCATAGTAAATTATATCTGAGTAAAAGTGATAGAGAAGAATCATAGCGTAGCATATGCATAGCATGTCCTTAAGAAGAATTTGGTATTCCATCTGATAGAGAGATAAGTTAAACCTTAATACCTACAGTGTTCTTTGCATGGTTTTGCTTTTGTTTAACACATGAATATGTACAACAGAACAATACTGTCTATACCCTTAAGGAAGCCAAAGATTATTTTCAAAGTTGCCATTTTCTTATTCTGTGGCCTGACTCAGAAAAGCTCAAAGAAGCACTTTCCCTTAGATGTTGCAATGGTTAGGGTACAAATTACCTGATAATTTTATCATATAGCTGTAGTAACACGGTTAGGCTCTGTCTCAGCACATATCCAGGGATGTATGGCTCCATCAAATTAAGAAATGGCAGTAATATAAGAACATGTGTTGTAAATGGAGCATTTTAGCAAAGTGTTTAATGATAATTTTGCTGGAGATTACAATAAAGGGAACCAGAAGTTCACAAAGCAGTCCTGCAATGTTCTTTCTTGTAAACATTTACAATGAGGTGATAAAAGGATCATTAATTTGCTCTTTATGTCTACCATTTCACCATTTAAGGCTTTGTACACTAACTTGTAGCAGCAAGTGAATATAGTTCAGAGGACAACTATCTTTTATTTATTCTAATCTACTTTTAAGGCAAGAGCAGAAAGTAATTTATGTATAGTAAATACATAGTCAAGATTATTTGTTGGCCAGAAAATCAGATAACAGCCACTAATCTGAGGTATACATAGCAAATCAAAATCTGCATTCTCAATGCAAAACAGCTTCTTGATATCTCAAAAGCTGTGTTAGAAACTATGCAGCTTCACTTAATGTTCAAAGAAACAACTTCAGTTTCTCAGTTAATGTACGATTTACAATCACTTTTTTAAAAGTTTATTTTGTTATCATTAATCTACAATTAAATGAGTAATATTATGGTGATTACACTACCCCCTTCATCAGGTCCCCCCCAACCCCATTACAGTCACTGTCCATCAGCGTAGTGAGATGCCATAGAGTCACTACGTGCCTTCTCTGAGTTGTACAGCCCTCCCCATGGCCCCCTAACATTACATCTGCTAATCGTAATGTCCCTTTTTTCCCCTTGCCCCTCCCTTCCCACCCATACTCCCCAGTCCCTTTCTCTTTGGTAACTATTAGTCCATTCTTGGGTTCTGTGAGTCTCCTGCTGTTTTGTTCCTTCAGTTTTTTTTTTTTTCTCAGCTCTTATACTCCACATATGAGTGAAATCATTTGGTACTTGTCTTTTTCAGCTTGGCTTATTTCACTGATTATAATACCCTCTAGCTCCATCCATGTTGTTGCAAATGGTAGGATTTGTTTTCTTATGGCTGTATAATATTCCATTGTGTATATGTACCACCTGTTCTTTATCCATTCATCTACTGATGGACACTTAGGTTGCTTCCATTTCTTGGCTATTGTAAATAGTGCTGCGATAAACATAGGGGTGCATCTGTCTTTTTGAAACTGGGCTGTTGCATTCTTAGGGTAAATTCCTAGGAGTGGAATTCCTGGGTCAAATGGTATTTCTATTTTGAGTTTTTTGAGGAACCTCCATACTGCTTTCCACAATGGTTGAACTAATTTGCATTCCCACCAGCAGTGTAGGAGGGTTCCCTTTTCTCCACATCCTCGCCAACATTTGTTGTTGTTTGTGTTTTGGATGTTGGCCATCCTCACTGGTGTGAGGTGATATCTCATTGTGGTTTTAATCTGCATTTCTCTGATGATTAGCGATGTGGAGCATCTTTCATGTGCCTGTTGGCCATCTGAATTTCTTCTTTGGAGAAGTGTCTATTCATGTCCTCTGCCCATTTCTTAATTGGATTATTTGCTCTTTGTTTGTTGAGGTGCGTGAGTTCTTTATATATTTTGGATGTCAACCCACAATCACTTTTTAAGGCAATAGAAAATTTAAATATATAACACAAAAACGTATTTAAAAGTGTATTTATTATAATTTTGATATTCTCTATCTGAAGTAGCTACAGGATTTAAATTTTAATAGGTAGCTATCTGTAGGTTTACAAAGCTTAAAGTGGTCTTCATGTGTGAGGAATACTTTCTCTTTTACTGAAACAACAAAATTCAGATTTAAATTTTTAAGTTATATATCTATGTATACACACTCCAAGATTGGAAGACCTTTGAGGTTAAGGCCTGAGTGAGGCCTCAAAAAGATAATGCCCAGTTGGAATTGGAGGTGGAGGAAGGGGTGGAGATCTCTAAGATAACTGTAGTTGAGCATTTGGTCCAAATTAATCAGGTAGGGATGGCTGTCTCCTATGGAAGTTTAATAATGGACATGAATGCAAAGGTCTGCGGTTTCGGGCATCTGGATAGTATACACCATTTTCCAGCATCAAAGAGATGATATAGCTGCCCCAGGTTCCAAATCCAGGGGAGATCTTCTGGACTGGTTTGTCGGAGGCCAACTTTTTAAACCACAGCTCGATGTTTGCCATTAGGAAGGAAGACAAAGTTGCAGGGAGGTACATCATTCATGGTGGAAAAAATCTGCCGTCCCTTGGCTTAGGTCTCTTTCTCTGAAAATATTTGATAAAAATCTAGGAGCTTGCCTTTGAAGCAGAACCATATTTTGGCTTATTTGTCTTAATCTCTAGGTTGGTAGCTGGCATCTCTCTTCAGAAAAAGGACTTTCTGAAGCACAAGAAGTAATGTGATAGCCATGGACTGTATTTTTGAAATAGAAGAGATTTTTGAGACTTTAACGAGTTTTTCCCCCTCTGGTTCTTGAATCCTGCACTACCATATTTTAATTTCTACCACTTTCTGCTCTTTCTCTCCAAAGTTTCTTCTGGCATCTGTTTCTTTGGAACAGCTCCGGCTTTCTGAAGGCAGCAGTGGCCACCTGCTCCCAGAACTACAGAGTCGAACAGACAGCACACTTGTGTTTTTCTCAGCTTGAGTCAGCTTCATGTATGGCTCTCTTCCCTCTGGAAGTTTAATAATATCCTCCATAAAATATATTTCCCTTGAATTCCACCTTTCAAATATTTCTTTAATCTTTTCTTTCTTCTCAAAGTTACTTGGAGATTTTCCAGTAGAATTTTTTTCCAAGTCCCCTTAATATCTGCTTAACCCACAACACTTCCTCAGAGGGAATCCTGGTGATCTTGTTTCTCCAAAACCAATCATTACTCTTTGATCATCTATTTAGAATCTGAAATGACACCATGAAGTCCTTTAATTTTGAGATATTTTAAAACATTTCCCAATTTACTCTTGACACAGACGGTGAATTATCCTTATTGACAGAAGAGTTTCCAACAACTACAAAAAAGTAATAATTACGGGCTCTCAAAAAATTCTGGAAAACCAGGACTACATAATTATATTTTATACTTATCACATATGCACTGTATATTTTAATTAAAAATAATTACATTTAGAAAGATGGCAGCATGAGAGGTGAGACACAGGCTCCTCCTAAAACTGCATATAATACAAAAATATAATTAATACAGCTAATCCTGAAAGAGCAACAGGAAAGAGGATACCTAATATATAAAGAATGGAGGAGGAAGAAAAAGGGGGAAGAATAAAAAAAAAAGAACCTTTAGATTGTGATTGTAATAGCATATTAAGTGAGTTAAGTTAGACTCTTAGATAGTAAGGAAGTTAACCTTGAACCTTTGGTAACCACGAATCTAATGCCTGCAATGCCAGTAAGTACATACCTATTGATAATCACCCTAAATGTAAATGGAATGAATGCACCAATCAAAAGATATAGAGTCACTGAATGGATAAAAAAGCAAGACCATCTGTATGCTGCCTACAAGAGATGCACTTTAAACCCATAGACATACACAAACTAAAAATGAAGGGATGGAAAAAGATATTTCATGCAACTAATAGGAAGAAAAAAGCAGGAGTTGCAGTACTTGTATCAGACAAAATAGACTTAAAAACAAAGGCAGTCACCAGAGACAAAGACGGACATTATATAATAATAAAAGGGTCAATCCAACAAGAAGATATAACCATTATAAATATCTGTGCACTCAACACAGGAGCACCTACATATGTGAAACAAATACTAACAGAATTAAAAGGAGAAATAGAATGCAATTCATTCATTCTAGGAAACTTCAACACTCCACCCACTCTGAAGTACAGATCAACTAGACAGAAAATAAGTAAGGAGACAGAGGCACTGAATGACAGACACAATAAACAGAAGGATCTAACATCTACAGAACTCTACACCCCAAAGCAGCAGAATACACATTCTTCTCAAGTGCACGTGGAACATTTTCAAGAATAGATCATATACTAGACCCCCCAAAAAGCCTCGGTCAATTCAAAAAGATTGAAATTGTACCAACCAGTTTCTCAGACAACAAAGGAATGAAACTAGAAATGAATTATGCAAAGAAAATGAAAAATCCCTCAAACACATGGAGGCTTCACAACATGCTCATAAATACCCAATGGATCAATGACCAAATAAGAACAGAGATCAAGCTATATATGGAGACAAATAACAACAATAATTCAACACTGCAAAATCTGTGGGATGCAGCAAAAGCCGTGCTAAGAGGAAAGTATATTGCAATACAGGCCTACCTCAGGAAAGAAGAACAATCCCATATGAGCAGTCTAAACTCACAATTAATGAAGCTAGAAAAAGAAGAACAAAAGAGGCCCAAAGTCAGTAGAAGGAGCGACAGAATAAAGATTACAGCAGAAATAAATAAAATTGAGAAGAGTAAAACAATAGAAAGAATAAAAGAAAGCAGACCTGGTTCTTCGAGAAAATAAACAAAATAGATAAACCCCTAGCTAGACTTATCAAGAAAAAAAGAGAGTCTCCTCACATAAACAGAATCAGAAATGAGAAAGGAAAAATCACTATGGACACCACAGAAATACAAAGATTTATAAGAGAAAACTATGAAAAATTATATGCTAACAAACTGGATAACCTAGAAGAAATGGACAGGTTTCTAGAAAAATACAACCTTCAAAGGCTGACCCAGAAAGAAACAGAAAATCTCAACACACCATTACCAGCAACAAAATTGAACTGGTAATCAAAAACCTACCTAAGAACAAAATGACTGGTCCAGATGGCTTCACCACTGAATTTTATCAAACATTTAGTGAAGACCTAATATCCATCCTCCTTAAAGTTTTCCAAAGAGTTGAAGAAGAGGGAATACTTCCAAACTCATTCTATGAGGCCAGCATCACTCTAATACCAAAACCAGGCAAAGACACCACAAAGAAAAGGAAACTACAGACCAATATACCTGAAGAACATAGATGCAAAAATACTCAACAAAATATTAGGAAACCGAATTCGAAAATACATCAAAAAGATCATCCATCATGATCAAGTAGGATTTATTCCAGGGATGCAAAGATGGTACAACATTTGAAAATCCATCAACATCATCCACCATATCAACAAAAAGAAGGACAAAAACCACATGATCATCTCCACAGATGCTGAAAAAGCATTTGACAAAATTCAACATCAATTCATGATAAAAACTCTCAACAAAATGAGTATAGAGGGCAAGTACCTCAACATAATAAAGGCCATATATGACAACCCACAGCCAACATTATACTTAACAGTGAGAAGCTGAAAGCTTTTATTTTAAGATTGGGAACAAGACTAGGATGCCCACTCACCCCATTTCTATTCAACATAGTACTGGAGGTCCTAGCCACAGCAAACAGACAACACAAAGAAATAAAAGGCGTCCAGATTGGCAAGGAAGAAGTTAAACTGTCCCTGTTTGCAGACATGATATTGTACATAAAAAACCCTAAAGAATCTACCCCAAAAACTACTAGATCCAATATCTGAATTCAGCAAAGTTGCAGAATACAAAATTAATACACAGGAATCTGTGGCATTCCAATACACTAACAATGAACTAGCAGAGAGAGAAATCAGGAAAACAGTTCCATTCACAATTGCATCAAAAAGAATAAAATACCTAGGAATAAACCTAACCAAGGAAGTGAAGGACCTATACTCTGAGAACTACAAGACACTCATGAGAGAAATTAAGGAAGATACCAATAAATGGAAATGCCTCCCATGCTCATGGATAGGAAGAATTAATATTGTCAAAATGTCTATCCTGCCTAAAGCAATCAACAGATTCAGTGCAATTGCTATCAAAATACCAACAGCATTCTTCAAGGAACTAGAGAAAATCATTCTAATATTCATATGGAACCACAAAAGACCCCGAATAGCCAAAGCAATCCTGAGAAGGAAGAATAAAACTAGGGGGGTGATTATGCTCCCCAACTTCAAGCTCTACCTCAAAGCCATAGTAATCAGTACATTTTGGTACTGGCACAAGAACAGACCCATAGACCAATGGAACAGACTAGAGAGCCCTGATATAAACCCAACCATATATGGTCAATTAATGTATGATAAAGGATCCATGGACATACAGTGGGGAAATGACAGCCTCTTCAACAGCTGGTGTTGGCAAAACTGGACAGCTACATGTAAGAGAATGAAACTGAATTATTGTCTAACCGGTACACAAAAGTAAACTCGAAATGGATCAAAGATCTGAATGTAGGTCATGAAACCATAAAACTCTTAGAAGACAACATAGGCAAAAATCTCCTGAATATAAGCATGAGCAACTTTTTCCTGAACGCATCTCCTCGAGCAAGGGAAACAAAAGCAAAAATGAACTCATGGGACTACATCAAACTAAAAGTTTCTGTATGGCAAAGGACACCATCAACAGAACAAAAAGGCATCCTATATTTGTATGGCAGAATATATTTGTAAATGACATATCCAACAGGAGGTTAAATTCCAACATATATAAAGAACTTACACGCCTCTACACCCAAAAAGCAAATAACCCTATTAAAAAATGGGCAGAGGATATGAAGAGATAGTTCTCCAAAGAAGAAATTCAGATGGCCAACAGACACATGAAAAGATGCTCCACATCTCTAATCATCAGGGAAATGCAAATTAAAACCACAATGAGATATCACCTCACACCAGTAAGGATATTCAGCATGAAAAAGACTAAGAACAACAAATGCTGGCGAGGATGCGGGGAAAGGGGAACCCTCCTACACTGCTGGTGGGAATGTAAGCTAGTTCAACCATTGTGGAAAGCAATATGGAGGTTCCTCAAAAAACTTAAAGTAGAAATACCATTTGACCCTGGAATCCCACTCCTTGGAATTTACCCAAGGAACACAACTTCTGAGATTAAAAAAGACAGATGCACCCGTATGTTTACTGCACTTTTTACAACAGCCAAGATATGGAAGCAACCTAAGTGTTCATCGTAGATGAATGGATAAAGAACAGGTGGTACATATACACAATGGAATACTATTCAGCCATAAGAAAGAAACAAATCCTACCATTTGCAACAACATGGATGGAGCTGGAGGACATTATGCTCAGTGAAATAAGCCAGGCAGAGAAAGACACGTGCCAAATGATTTCCCTCATTTGTGGAGTTATAACAATGAAGCAAAACTGAAGGAACAAAATAACAGCAGACTCAGAGACTCCAAGACGGAACTAGTGGTTCCCAAAGTGGAGGGGTGTTGGAGGGCAGGTGGGAGGGTGTGAGAAGGCGATTGTAGGGTATTATGTTTTGTAGACACGGTGTGGGGGATCACGGGGAAAACAGTGTCGCACAGAGAAGGCAAATAGTGAATCTGTGGCATCTTAGTACACTGATGGACAGTGACTGCATTGGGGTATGGGTGGGGACTTGATAATATGGGTAAATGTAGTAACCACATTGTTTTTTCCATGTGAAACCTTCATAAGAGTGTATATCAATAATACCTTAATAAAAAAATAAAATAAAAAATAATAATTACATTTAACCATGTTAGCAGGCTTTGATTTCTTTTGGCTCATATTATGTCAAACAGCATGTCTAAATTCTCTTTAGATATTTTCATTCCAAGTTTATTACTCACTTCTCTGGTAACCTTGTTTTTTTCTGCAGAATAGTCCTCATTTTATGTACATTGGCCTTCAGTAGTGTCTTTTAGGCTACTTTTCTTCTTGACCAGTGAGTATCACAAAGCAAGTTCTTTCTTAGGAACCACAGCTGACCAACAAACCACTTTCTTCCAGTGAAGTGTGCTTCTAACTGAAGTTTGGGCTTTACCTGGGACACAAAAATGCTGTGTTTCTCGTTTCCATGGTGGATTCGAACTCTGGCTCATAGTGGTGCAGTTGTCCTGATAGCCGTTTAGAAAAATCAGATCAAGCTGTGAATCTGGTTAATTAGCCAAGCTAAAATATGGGACAGGAAGATTGCTGAGACATTAGAAATTCTAGGATAAGACCACTGTAGACAGTGTAGAAAAGGCTGTCCCAAGCCTGAGACTTGACTTTCTTTCTTAAACTCATCTATGGGTACCCAAAGGGATGTAATCAAAACACTACAGATATGTCAATATGGAATACTAAAAATTGTTTCAGTAACTGAAGACTGGAAGGGGAAATATTAATTTTTTAAAAATAACAGAACAAGCAAAAAGCAAAGATATGGTGTACCTAAAGCCAAACATACCAATAATCAGTTTAAATAAAAATTAGCTAAAAATGCTACTTAAAAACCAGATACTCTATTATTGGATAATAAAATCATACCCAATTATATGTAGTTTACAAAAAACTTACTTTATATATAATGTAATAAGTAGGTAGCAAGAAGAAGAATGGGGAGAAATATGCCATTCAAACTCTAATCAAAAAGCAGAAGTGACTCTATTAATATCAGACAGATTAAACTTCAGAACAAAGGAAATTTTCAGGTATAAAAAGACATATTATGTAGTGATAAAACAATCAGTTTGCCTAGAAGACATAACAATTCTAAGTATAACATATAAACAGAACTTTAAAATGCATTTTTAAAAATGACAGAAAGAAACAGCAATAGAATAATCCACAATTTTAGTTGGAGCTTTAACACTCCTCTTTCAGTAATAGAACTGACAGAAATCAGCAAGGAAATGGAAGAACAAAATCATTATCAACCAACTGCATCTGACTTTTTAGAAAACTACACACACAAACAGCAGAATATTCTTTCCAAGTGTACTTGGGATATTCACCAAGGTACAGCATATCCTAGGTCATGAAACAAACCTTGAAAAATGTAGAAGGATTCAAATCATACAAACTATGTTCTCAGACCATTATGGAAATAAACTAAAAATAAATAACAGAACATCTCCAAATGCTTAAAAATTAAGCTATATACTTCAGTATATGTTTGTTGAAATTAAATTCTCAAGGGGAATTAGAAAGTGTTTTCAACCACACAACAATGAAAATATGGTATTGTTAAATTTTGTAGAAAACAGTTAAAGCTGGGATTAGCAGTAAAGTCATTGCATTTAAATGCTTATATTAGAAAAATCTGAGCTTCTAATTAAAGAAATTAGAAAAAGAAGAGCAAAATAAACCCAAAGAATGCTGAAGGAAAGAAAGGAGCAAAAATGAAAAAAAATGGAAAACAGAAAAACAAGCAAGAGAATCAATGAAACAAAAAGATGGTCCTTTAAAAAGATCAGTAAAATTGATAAACCTCTAGTAAGACTTACAAGGATAAAGGATCAGAAGACACAAATTACCAATCAGGAATAAAACCAAACTCTCACTCACTTTCCTCCAGCTATCAAAAAAATAAATAAAAAGTTATAGTGTGAAAAACTATACACGTAAATGCAACAATTTTAATGAAAGATAAAAGGTCTTTGAAAAACCACAAACATAACCCACCTTTTTGAAATAGATATTCTGAATTGTATTATTATTATTAAAGGGATTTAAGAGTAGGGAAGTAGGTTAATATCAATACTCAAAGGAGATAAAATATCAAAGGTGACCATTGCCCTTTGTTCAAACTTCTTAACTGATCCTTTTATTGCTATACAAAATTAGTAGAAAAATAATAGACTACAAATTGTGAATGTATTTCTGTATCTGTATAAGAGTTATAATTTTACTACTTAAAAATACTGTTCTTGAAGAGCTGGTTTAATCATACATATATTTAGGACCAAAGAAAATTAACATAAGATTATGAGCTAAAAATACAGGTTGCTCAGTTAAATATGAATTTCTGGTAAACAATGAATAATTTCTTTTAGGATACGTATGTCCCATGAGACATTTGGGTTACACCCCAAAGAAAAACCCAGACATAAAATCAAATACCTTAGAAATCAAAGATAATCTAAAGAACAAAGTTTTTCATGGAGTATTTCACTGAGCAATTTCAGTAAGTTCAAATTTTATAAATAATATATTTTGCATTATTAGATGAATATAGGAGAAATATAGAAGAGAAGATGAAATTCAGAAGAAAAAAAAGTATTTCCAAAATAATTATTAGCTAATCTTCTTAACATTGATGAGATTACTGGAAACATAAATCAGATGATAAAGAATATGTCTTTAAAATCTGGAAGAAAGCACTACTAAAAAAAAAAATCACAAAGCAACCAAAAATGGCTATAAATCACTTTACAATATCTGAAAACAAGTGACAAAATCTGACATTTATTGGCAATATCTTGACATGGCAGGAGATAGAGTCAAGGCAGGTTTTCACATACAGTAGTCCCTCTTTATCTGTGGTTCTGCTTTTTGTGGTTTTGGTTACCTGTGGTCACTAGAGGTACAGAAGCAGATGATCCCTCCTCTGACATATCATCTTGAAGGTCAATTGTAGCCAAAGAATACATCACAATACCGACATCATTTGCCTCATTTCATCTCATCATGCAGGCATTTTATTATCTCACATCATCACAAGAAGACAAGTGAGTACAGTACTACTGTAAGATATTTTGAGAGAGACACCACCATATTCACCTAGTTTTTATTGTAGCATATTGTTATAATTGTTCTATTTTATCACTAGTTACTGTTGTTAACCTCTTTTTGCACCTTAGTTATAAATTAAACTTTATCTTTGGTAGGTATGTATAGGAAAAAACATACATAGCTTGGTCCTATCTGCTGCTTCAGGCACCTGCTGAGGTTCTTGGGACGTATCCCCTATGGATAAAGAGGGGAGGACAGCTGTATTTTAATTGACTTACAACAAATCAGCTCTTATAGTTTCTAGCTCTTTGTGGTCCCTCTTGACTTCCTAACATCCATATTACTAAAATGAAAGATTTGGGCACTCTTAACTTGTTCCTAGGAAAAAACAATCGTTTAATAGTTCATGAACTCTATTTCCAGTTTGGTGGTGTAACTCTGGATAAGTGATTCATGTGTCACTGGCTCACTCTATTCCTTTGCAAAATAACTGGGATTCAGTTTATTCTGTACTCCTTAAAATGAAGTTTAAAAGTCTATGGGGGTAAGAGAGAACTTTTTTCAGGGTGTCCAAAATGCAATAGAACAAAAATGGACCACTTTGTTAAAATAAAGAATAAATAAATGGCAGTCAGTTGATACATCCCTGGTATGCCAATTTACAGGGATGTTGAAGTATTATAGGAAATATGGAATAAGATAGTGTTATTCAGGAAAAGAATGTTAACAGAATACCAAAAGGCATGTTTGTGTAAGAGATAGTAGCTAAATTGTCTTCTAGTGTGGATAATGTCCATTTGTTGATCAGACAGAGATTTGTTTTGCCAGATGGAGAAGTTAAAGTTTGGATTCAGAGTTAATACTCTGGACACAAGAAAGTAACCCTTGCTCTATGTGCTATGACTACAGTCCCTGACTACAGTCCCTCCTTTTCTACTTTTGCCCCAAGCAAAACTCAGCTTCTCTAGATATGTGCTAACATGATTATTACATGTTGATTTTAAGGAGTACAAAATTATTAATGAGCTCAGTGTAACAAATTGTTTAGTTTCTATATCTTTCATCTGTCTTGTAGCTTTAATAGATGTATACAAGAAAATGCAAAATAGGTATAATTTTTTAAGAAAAATTATGTGCATTAGATTTCTCCCATAGCTGTTTTAGGCTCTGCCTTCTGGAACTCAGGATACTAATTTATTCTTCTTTGCCCTTAGAGGCACTCAATAAAGAACTTGGCAGAACTAAGTTCTCTTCCAGCTGGATGACTATATTTCTTACTTGCTTTGCTAATTTACAGAATCACAGTATGCTAAGCTTGTGGGAGAAAACTTGAAATTAGAAATAGTACATGTAGAGTGAGAAATAATATGTTTAAGGAGTTTAACGCCCATGTACATGGCAGTACTCATAGAATTCATTGCCCATATTTAGGTATAAAGTCAATATATACATGTATCTTAACAAGTATAACTCATAAATATGCAAATATATGAGGAATTTAAGGATATGTTAGTAAATCCTAAATTTGAAGTATTTGCCATCATATAAGCTTTCTCTCCTGAGAATGTATTTCTCTCAGAGGAGGTATCTGAGAATTATAAAAATAAAATCTTGTCTGTGGACTTAGAAAAGTTTGAATATAGATATACTTCTCTCATCAGTGGTTTACCATCTGAACTTCAGTGTAAACAAGCTGTCAAATGTAGGGTTTTTGTACCAGCTAACTAGGTTTTGCTGGTAAATCACAATTATCTTTAGCACCCTTTTCTAAGCATGCAGACTTTACAATTTGCACTAGAATGTTCTTATAGACACAGTACAAGGATTCTTTGTTATAACTTCGATGGTCAATTAACTGGGAAATGACTTACTTTGGAGTCCTCACCAGTGATTATTCTAATAGGGTCAGGGTGTAGAGGTAAGGTAATGGTATTTCTATAGTTAAAGTTTAGGATGTCCTCAGTTGGAAGATTGTCCTCACCTTTCTAAATGGCCAGTCTGTGCTCACTATATGGCACAGATAAGATTTGTTAATACTCTGAAATTATAAGCAAAATGCCATGTGAAAGCCCATTTTTATGGAATCTTGGAATTCTCAAATAATTTTTTTTAATGTTAGAGTTCTCAAAAACCCTTAAAAAAAAAGCAATTACTTCAAGATTTGGTTCTTCTAATTCAAGGAAGCCCTGAGAGTGATGAAAAGTTAGAAATATAAACCAAACTACTTGAGAGCCTCCTGTGCTAGCAATAGCTCACTGCAATGATTAAACATTTCAGTGACAGCCCATCCTGTTAGATCACATCAGCATAACGCTAAAAACCTAATTGTTTCCAGTCATCCAACCATGTTTGTTAAATGGCTCAGTTGATAAAATATTGTTTTTCATTAGTGTAACAGAGATTCTCATTGTTTTATAAGACTGACATTATTCTTCATATTTATTCATTTGCTCATGCTTTATTGAACAAAGCATGATGCTAGGCTCTCTCTATGTATATGCTGGTCAAGATAGAGTCACCTCTTTTGCTCAGCCTATTGCTAAGGAAATGATGATTCAACAGTAATGACTGTCAACTACAATAAATGCCTCAAGGGAGACATCATGTAGGTATTTTTTCCAAATATTTTGCTGGATCAGTTAACGGTGTCTAGGAATGAGGAAGGCTACAGGAGAGAAATGATATATCAATTGATGCTGGGAGGTAGTTGGACCAAGGGAAGGGCCAGAAGAGGAAAAGAATATTCCAGATGGGGGAAAGAGGAGTGTGTTCATATCTATTATTTGACAAATTTATGTTTATCCCATTTTTATTTTGTAGTCAGTAAAAATAGGAGAGGTTTATTTTTCTAATAATAATGAACCGACAAATATCATGCTTGTGGAATGTCTTTCAGCAATTCCCAGACAAGATCTAGGAGAATGAGATCAGAAGAGAGGCACTTAATAACTAGAAGAAAGCAATATATTAATCTTTATATCTATCTATCTGTCTATCTACCTATCATCCATGTACCTTTCTATCATCTATCTTGTCTATCTATCATCTAATCTGTTGAGAGACAGAGAGGGCAGTTAAGCCTTAAAGTATTTACTAATTTACAAATCAGTGAATTTGATTCTATCTTGAGGAAAGATATGTAAAGCTAATAAGCATCAATCATGGAAGATAAAATAAAAAACAACAAAGTGAAAGGAATTGGTCTCTTAGGCATAAATTTGCATTAGGCTGACTCATAAGAAAGAGATCTATGACATTTTGAATAGAAAATTTTGAAAAATGACAGGTCTGGAGGAGAAGAAAAGACCTGTTTTATAAGACCATTGACTTTGGGTAATTGTCGTTGAATAAAGTGTTTTTGTTTTTATTTGTCTATTACTTTTAAACAGAGACCCAATTATAACATTAAAAGATGTACCAAAATAACACCTGAAATATGAAGATTTTATGCATTTGGTTTATAAGACACAGCAATCATGGAACATTGAGATACATTTTTCATTTTGATATATAATGAATAGAAAAGGGGGATTACTAAATATCACTTAAAGTCTTCACAAATTTTATTCATATGTTCTCTGATTCTTTTTATTCCTTCTGATTAGAGAATAACAAAGGCTAAATGTTAAATATTTCTTTTCATCTTTGAGGCTTTTAAACCAAACATATTACTCTGGTTTAGTTCATGTACGCAGTTTTGGTAAAGAAAACCAAGAGCTACTTTGCCCCTACTTTGCAACTTACAGATTCATTAGAAGAAATTGTTGAAATAGAAATGAACTGGATGAATCCTTTTATTATGGCCACTGTTTTCTTTAATTTAAAGAGTACAGTAATGTATTTGTTGGCCTTTGTAGCTATATTTACCTGGAATGCAAATGTGTAATCTGAAAAATTTCTATTCTAGAACAATAAAATGTGGATAAACAGAAAGTAGCTTTGGTGAGTGGTACATCTTGGGAACAATGAATCAAAGAATCCAGAGAGTGAGAAGGCTCTTTGGTTCTCATCTGGTCCAGCTTCTTAACGCTGAACAGTCACATGCCCCAAACACCTAAAGCAGGTGAGTGTGTATTTGTTTTGTATGATATGGAGCCATCACACCAAGTGAATGTTCCCATGACTCTTGGGAATATGGAGTTTTACATCATCAGGAATCCTGTCACCGAAGAGATCAATTTTGTTTGTAGTCCAATCTTCAGACAGCATCTCTACATGATATAAAATATAAAGGGATAGCATAACTATCTTTTAACTCTTTAGATCCTTAGTGCCTGGCACATGTTAACCACACAACACATTTTTAATGGTGACAGGACATACGTATTTATTTAAATAATCGCTGATGATGTTATAAGTGTATGGAAACAGTGAGGGAATTATCCCTGTTTCTTTATGTGGCTTATAGATTAATTAATTTTATCTAGCTGACAAGTTCTTAGGTGTATCAAGGGAAACAGCCGTACCTCCTTCCGGCATTAATTTCTTCATGAATTATTATAGAGTTCTGTTTGTTCTCATTTCAATGAGTGTGTAAAGGATGAGAATCCAACCTGAGAAAACCAAGAGTGCTGAGCATTTATCAGTCACAAATGGCATCTTCTGTGCCTATTACTCTCTTGTCAGCTGGTGAGCTCCTTTGTAAAGAAAGGGAAGAATCGACGATTCAGTGAAATTACAGAACATGGAAAAGGTCAAAGTTATACAGTTTAGTGTTATCTTTCAGGGGACATATGAGGCCATAAAATCCTAACACCTAATTCCCGTGACAAAGCTTGTAAAAAGAAGAAAAAATAGTGTGCCGTAAATCCAGCCCTCTGCCACTGACTGCAGTAGAAGAGAACCTGAAACAATTTAATCTGTTTTAGTTACAAGGTTAAGAATGTAATCTTGTGACAAACAGTTCTATAATCAGGACCAAGCTTCAGTGTCCTTCAGATAAAAGAGCTTGTGATAGAAAATTATAGTGGAGCTTTCTCAAGCAACATTTATTCCACTCTATTTATTTCTTTTAAAGATTTGGTTGGGGCTATAACATAGGGGAGGGCACAGGGAAGGCAGTATAGCACAGGCAAGACGAGTAGTGAGTGACTACAGCATCTTACTACGCTGATGGACAGTGACTGTAATGGGGCATGTGGTGGGGACTTGAGAATGGGGGGAATCTAATGTTGCTCATGTAATTGTATATTAATGATACCAAAATAAAGAGTTAATTAATTAATTTTAAAAAATGGAAAAAAAAGATTTGGTTGGGGTTTGAAATAATGTCTAAGAAGTAATACACTTAAATTGAGATAACTTAAAATTTCTAATTATATGAAAGGCTATTGCAGATATAATAACTACCAATTTATATATATCCACCACTTTATGAGAGAATTATCAATTTGAAAATAATTGTTCATTATTCAAGCTCATTCGATATCCATTGAGAGAGCATGGATCAACTTCTGCAGACGTAAGTTTGACTTATCTTTATGGTTAAATCAGGGTTTCCTGAATCATTTAGCTCTTGTAGATTTGTGGTTTTGTTTTTATATTTTTGCTTCTGGCCTGAAAAGATTTCCAGTAAAAATTCCAGAAAAGTCATTCATATTTCAAAAATTTGAAATCCCTTTAAGTTATTTCCTTGTAATTGTTAGACTACTTACATCTCAAAAAGGGACTCTCATTGTAATTTCATCCATTTTGATGACTTTATTTGCCTTTTAAGTAACTCCAAATCTGTATCTTCAACTCATATATTTGTTTACTTCTACACTTAAAAAAAACAAACAGAACTTCTAGGACAATTTCCTCATTATCTTCTACCTCCATAATCTACTCTTCATGTACCCCTGGTCAGTGATGAGCACTGCATTGTGCCAGGAGGGAAACTTGGAGCTGTTCTTGCTGTATTTCTCTTCCTAAATGCCCATACCCAGCTGATCACTCTGCTCTGTCACACATTCCTCCTAAACATTTGTTAATCACTGTACTACTTTCCATCAACATCACCTCTGCTATACTTTCACCTGCCATTATCTCCTGCAGAAACTACTGCAACTACCTCTTAATAGATCTTCCTCTTATACAATCCAGGTTCCTTGCTGAAATGGAGAGTTACTTGCTCAAATCTCAACCATCTCAGCTCATCAACATTTGCTCTCTCTCTCTCTCCCCCCCAAATCTATGTTTCAACCACACATATTGTTTTTGTTTGTTTTTCCCTGAAATAAGCCTCTGTCTTACCTGTAGGAACAGCTAGGCATACAGCTGGCCCTTATGCTTAGAATCTTTTCTGCTTGCCCTTTGTAATCCTTTGATAATTATACCTACAGATTGTTTTTTCTCCATGCCTTTTGCCCCTCCTACAACACTTGTCTGAGTTATGTAGTATAACCACTTAGAGGTCAGAGATCATGTCCATCTACTTAATTATAACATACTCAATGACTAACACACAGTATGAAATACATTCTTTAACACTTAGTAGGTGCTCAGTAAATGTTAGAATGAATAAATGAGCAGATGAATGAAAAATGGTTACATTCAAAATGGCATTTGATGTTACTATAGTATGAAATGGTTGTGTCTTTAGCTTTCAGACAGTCTCTTTTGAACTGAATGTCTAAGGATATGAGTCTTCACTTCCTTAATCCTGTGTTTTGTTTCCTCTTTTTTATTTTTTGTTTTTTGTGGGTTTTTTTGCTTTTTGCTTTTGAGAAGAAATTAGAAATCAGTTTGTCATTTCTTCTGTATAGCTACTGTTAAATATTTCTCCACAAAAAACCAAGGCCAACTTTAAATCATGGCAACCTCACTTTTTTCCTCACTAACTCTGTGCAAACCTATACACTATTTTTAAATCAGTAGACTATTTCTACAGCAGTCGGTGGCTTACAGAAAAATTGACCAGAAACTATTCAGAATTTTTTCCCATTTACCTCCTCTGCCTCTTCAGTTTCCTCTCTTAAGAGCATATTGCATTAGTGTGGTACATTTGTTATAATTGATAAACTGATATTGATATTATAAGTTAAATTCAGTGGATTACATTAGGGTTCTTTGTGCTGTACAGTTCTGTGGGTTTTGACAAGTGTGTAATGTCATGTATCCACCATTATGTAATCATACAGAATGGTTTCACTGTCCTAAACATCTCCTCCCCTCCATTTGTACATTCCTCCCTCCCTTTCCCTGAGCCCCTAGCAACCTTTTACTGTTTCTAGAGTTTTACCTTTTAACAATTTTCGTATAATTGGAATAATACAGTACGTAGCCTTTTCAGATTTGTTTCTTTTCCTTAGCCATATGCAGTTAAGGCTCCTTATGTCTTTTCAAGCTTTGATAGCTTATTACTTTTAGTGGTCGAATAATATTCCATTGTACAGATGTAGGTCAGCTTGTTTATTCATTCAGATATTGAAGGATATCTTGGTTGCTTCCAGAGTTTGACAGTTATGAATAATGCTGCTGTAAACTGTGTGCAGGTTTTTGTGTGGACCTAAGTTTTCAACACAATTAAGTGAATATCAAAGAGCATGATTGCTGGCCCTTATGGTAAGAGTATATTTAGCTTTACAGGAAACTACCAAACTGTCTTAAAAAGTGTCTCTGTCATTTTGCATTCCCACCAGCCATGAAAGAGGGTTCTTGTTGCTTGACATCCTCAGTGTTTAGTGTTGCCAGTGTTTTGAATTTTAGCCACTCCAGTAGGTGTATAGCAGTATCCATTTTTTAAAGAATTTTCAATTCCTTAATGACATGTGGTTTTAAGCATCTTTTCATATGCTTATTTGCCATCTTTATATCTTCTTTGGTGAAATGCCTATTCAGATCTTTTGCTCATATTCTAATCAAATTGTTTTCTCTTTCTTCTTTTAAGTGTTTTTTTTGCATATTTTGAACACAAGTCCTTCATCAAATGTATGTTTCACAAAGGTTTTCTACCAGTGTTTGGCTTGTATTATCATCCTCTTAAAAGTGTCTTTCACAGAGCAGAAGTTTTTAATTATAACAAAGTCTAACATTAATTTTGTCTTTCATGGATCATACCTTTGGTGTTGTATCTAAAATGTCATCACCAAATCCAAGGTCTCCTATGCTATCTTCTAGGAGCTTTATAGTTTTGTATTTTACATTTAGTCTTATGATACATTTTGCTTTATTTTTTGGAGAAGTTGTAAGATCTCTGTCTAGATTCATTTTTTTCTCATGTGGCTATGTAGTTGTTTCAACACCTTTTGTTCAGAAACTATCCTTTCTCCATGAATTGCCTTTTTTTCCTTTGCTAAAGATCAGTTGATTATATTGTTGTGAGTCTATTTCTGGCTCTCTACTCTGTCCATAGATATACTTGTTTATTCTTTCACCAGTACCACACTGTGTTGCTTACTATAGCTTTACAGTAAGTCTTGAAGTCAGGTAGTGTCAGTCTTCCAACTGTTTTCTTGTAATACTGGGTTGGCTATTCTAGGTCTTCCAGCTTTCCATGTAAACTTTAGAATCAGTTTATGGATATCCACAAAGTAATATTCTTGGGTTTTGATTTGAATGATGTTGAATCTATAGAGTTGAGATGAACTGACATTTTTACAAGGATTTGGTATATCTTGAATTCAATCCCTTGATAGATTTATGCCCTGTGTTCCCTTTGAGGAACAGAGTCATGTATGAAAGAATCATAGTATCTATTCAGGAAGGATTTCTAAAAATGCTTTAATGGAATTTAATGTTTAGAACAGTTTTAGATTTATAGGAAAATTAAGAGATAGTACAGGGAGTTTTACATAGTGGAATATGGTAAACATTTTTAATATAATGGTAAAAGGAATATGCCATTTGCTAAGTACATATAATTATATGAGATAATTGCTCTCTACTTAATTCAACAGTTTTAAAGTACTTGTTGACCTTTCAAATTATATTTATGGTACCAATTATACTTAACTGGAAACTTCATATCCTTCCCCTATAAATTTCTTTAATTAGCTCCTTTACCCATTTTAAGTGTTTTTATAAAATTAAAGCACATCTAACTAGATTGTATACAAAAGACTTTCAATACTGGTTTGTGGAGCATAAGCTAACAGAGACTAAAAGATCAAATGGAAACATTCTCTTTTAAGCAGGAATCTTTATAGTCAAATGTTCTTTAGAAAGAAGTCTATATAGCATCGTAGATATAAAAGTAAATTCCTCTTTCAATAAATTCCTATCTAGCTTTCCTCTCAAAATATTGCTTCCACTGGAAGTGAATCAAATTAAAATCATCTTTAATAAGAGTTCTTTCAAAGTATTATATTACACTGAAATGAGTGGCAAACAGGGAAAAAATATATATTTAATAGTGGTCATTCTTTATGATTAAACTTTCTGTGTATAAAAAATACTTCCAAGTTTCCTTTATCTTATGAAGTTTGCTGTGTATTTAAGTGATATGCAAAAGTATGTACTTTAATTCTTTGCAGATATGACTTGCTTTAAAACAAATCTTTTCCATGTAATTTTCTAGTGTAGGATCTCATACTGTCATGTCATAGATCAGTATGACAAGAAAATAACCTTGAATAATGAACTGATTTTCGCTCACATTGTATGTGTCTTTGAGACTCTTGGTTCTTGATTGCACATCTCTTCACCAGCACCAACCCAGGTGTCAGCCTTGTGAACCTAAGTACTTTACCTCAAGGGAGGGACCTGAAAGGCACCCTCTCCAAAAACAAACACACAAAAAAGATACTTTCAACGTTTTTAGGTTTCCAAAGCGAAGGGAATGTAAAGATTCAGAACAAAGATAATAGGTTTGGAAGTGGGGGCATGTGGACAGATGAACAGTTTCCAGTTCTTCTGAGGTTAGAAAAGGGACAAAGATGTCTTCAAGGGCAGGCCGGTCCGGGAGGGACCATGCAAACGGGAAACAATGAGTCAGGGGTCCCTTTTTCTTGAGCTGATTTCCCGAAGGAAAGCATACTCATTCAATGAAAGATCCAGATAGTGTGGCTGTTTCCTAGCCCTGCTGGAACCTGGGGAGAGCCCAAAGAACTGGAGGACTGAGCCTTAGAAAGGACCCCTCTGCCGCTTGATGTCCAGTTGACTTACTTTTACTGAGGATAAATCACGTGCTCCTGGGATTGATAAGGGAGTAGGACAAGAACAATAGATTTAAAAGGGACTATACATGGGAACTCAATGGGTATCTGTATGAACTTTCTGACCTAGACTAGATAATATACATGAAGTTACCAGTATAGACAGATGTTTCTGAAAACACTTCATTTCAGTTCCCTTTATTCCCTTATGGCATGGTGTACTGTAAGCTCCATTTGGATCTTATTTACAAACATAGGGAATTATGAGAATGCAAAATTGAAAGAATTTTTTATTTTACTCTGCCAAATAAGAGAGTTATAAAAATATAAAATAGTTATCAGAAATAAATTGAATGCAATGATTATATATAAAAAACACTTACCTTACAAACACACCTAATCACTAGATTGAATTCTAATCAACTGTTGGGCATGATATTGTTTTTGACATGTGGTGTTTCCCTCTTAGATACACCATGGCTTGATTACCCTATTCCCTGTACAACTTCCCCTTTCTTTAACTTTATGCTGCCTGACTACCCTATTGTGGAACAAATCAATTGGGCATGCTCCTAACATTTTTGTTTGTATCTACAGAAATCAACCAACCATATGAAAAACTCAGTGAAACCAAGAGCCAAAGTGAGCTCATTACCTCTTCTTTCATTTATGGTATTAGTGAGTGCTTTCAGAAACACACACAAACATGCAAACACATATGGTTAAACCCTTAAATATGGAATGCATTTAACAGACAGGGATTTTGGAGATGATTATAAATATAAATGTAACTGTATTCCTTTTATACATGCCTTTCTCACCCAGGTCAGTGTACCATTGCATGATCTGGCCTGTGCTTCCTCTTAGACCTAAACAGTGTGACTCGGTCTTCTCTGGGCTCCAGCACATTAGCCTTTTATCTCTCATCTCAAACATGCAAATTAGTTTCTGCCTTACAGACTTTGTACAAATGTTCTTCCTGCCTCTAATGTTGCTCCCGATGATCTTCAAATAGATGTAGCCTGCCTATCATTCAAGTCTGAGCTGCTATGACAATTCCTTAGAGATACTTTATTATTTGTGATAGTTCTTGTAGCAATTCTCTGCATGATCCTTGTAATCCTTCCATCTGACACATAATCTCTTTACTCTGATCAATTAATTTTCATAGCCCTTACAAGCTTTTAAATTTTAATTATAATTATATGCTATATAATTATTACTAGAATGCAAGCTCCACAAGACAGAGAATTTTATCTGCTTTGTTCAATATTCTGTCCCAAAGAGGGACTCAATAAATATGTTTTGAATTTTAATTAACTACCTGTTCTTTTTTGTTATTATTAATCTATTTATTAGTTTATTATACTCATCTCACCATCAGAATTTAAGATCTATAAGGAGATCTATACCTCCCTCCATAAATTTTAGGCCCCTGGGACTTTGCCTGTCTTCTTTACCATGTAGGCCTAGTGTTTGTTTCACATTTAATAGACACAGGAAATTCTCTATAAGTATCTGTGGAATGAAGCATTTCATTTTGATTGTAGTGAGCAATTTTTTTCAGTTCAAGTTCAGAATTTACATATTTCTTGCTTTAAGAAAACTGCAATCCATAAATACAATTATCTGAGAGATTAAAGTTCTTTTTGTTAGCTGCTTCTCAAACTTGCCTTTAGACTATAATAAGAGATTTAAAAAATCGTAACACTTAGGGCTGTCAAAGATGTATGGAAATGGCTACTGCCATATATGATAGAGAATGTAGCTTGGCACAATCTTTAAGGGCATTTTAAATTGTGTATATGAACTTACAATACACATAATATGGTGGGTATTTCAGTACCAAAATAATTTTACATCTTTCAATAATAGAGACAGTTTTAGTCAATGCATAAAGTTGTTTCTCAAAACAAGTATTCCTAGCAGCCATCTCAGGATATTCACTGGTCTAAAATCACAACAAGGGAGAAGATAGAAGAAAACAAACAGAGAAAAAATGTATAATTAGTGGGTTTATAGTCTCAAATAGTCAAGTAGAATATATTTACTAACAAATCACAGCCTATGTAATAATCTCATAGTACAAGTGTACTGAATTATCAAAATCAAAAGCTAAACTACATGGATTTTAAGAAAAATTTTTAAAACTACTCTTACATGAGTGCTTAGAGAATGGATGGCAATTAAATTGTGTATTTCACTTACCTGTATAATTAAATTATATGGAAAAACAATTTACTGATGATCCTACTTAATTATTGTATTACTTCAATAATCATGCTGGATTTTTATACCCTTTCTTGAAACAGGTGATAAAAATGATCACCCTTTTTACCCCATGAGTATTACCAAAATTACCAAAATTCTTCTAGCATTTTAATAATTGATTTGTCATCTATTATGTTTTTAATTGAAATAATAATGCTAAAAAAGTAAACATACCTCATATTGATTCACTCCATTTCTGTTTTGTAGTACTTTAAGAAGTACATCTTTATAATGTACCATTGAAAACTATTCCTGCTGCTTTAAGCAATAGACAGCCAGAAAATAAACAATGAAGCCAACTTCATGTTGAAGAAAGATGCTGTTTGCCCTTGGAGGAGCTGTGTAAGGCCTGTCCTAAGATGACAGCCATCAGGACGAAACTATACAGAATCCAAAATAATGCTCTCTCTCACCTCAAGGCAATTCTTCGTTTATTTCTTTACATCACAAACTCTCAAAGTCCTCTATGACTGAGGAAAATGTACAAGTGAGGCAAATGACCCTCATTTATATTTCTTGAGCACTCACTGTGTATGCACCATTCTAGTAAAGATCGCGTAACACTATTAGGAATTTGAGCATAAATTTGTGTTATTAAAGAAAGATAATTTCTCTATGCCTTACCTTCTGTGAAAATATAAATGCCACATTACATTTTTCTAAATTTTCTCAATCTACTCACCATAAGTTTCATTGATAAAACATTTAGCATCCAATCTATCAATCAACCTGTTGTCTGTATGCATTACATATATACATTTATATGTGTATGCACGTGTATCTATATATATTTCTATAGACAGATGGGTAGACATATACATTAAGCCCTAACTATATCTAGATGAAGTTATTTAACACATGGTCTATTGTTTCCACTTATAAAACAGCCCTGCCCACCGAGCATCTCTGAGGCTTTCTAAAGAGTGTTTCGTGTGTAACAGTAGGAGCAGGAGTGGAGAATGGGGCCATGTAATTTGTCTTGCATAACCCAAAGCCAATTTCTGTGGCTCTGCCAAGCCCTCCTACTCCCTGTTGGGGTTATTGACTTATCTTGTCTTCCTTTTCTCATGCTAGAGGTCAGCCCACGCAGGGAGGCCCTGTCTCAGAGGCTCTCCTTGAGAAATGGATTGTTGTACCTCACAGCTCTCTCCTTCTCTGGGTAGGTATGCAGACTAGGGTCTAAAGACAAGTGCATCCGTAAAACAAATTCACATTACTCTCAGGACAAAGGAAGTCCTTTGGATATCTAGACTTTTTAGCTGAGTTTATTTTGTACAGATGCCTGTTTTGCTATAGGAATTGTTTTTTCTCTCAGCATTTTCTTTTTCCTTCCTGCAAACTAGCCTATTTCAGGGTTCCTCTGAAGTTCTGGTGCCTTACCTCTGATTTGATAACTTAAATCTGTTCTCCACAGTTAAGCGCTCCACAAATAGCAAAGTTTTAATCAATGTTTAAGTATGTATTTGATTATACTATTTATAATACAAAGATGATTTTTCTTTGAGAAGACTGTTGGTTGTATCTTCCATAATTAAATGTTCTTTTGTTGTGAATTTCCGAAAGATTATTTTATTTTAAATTATGGGCAATTATCTGTGGGAATATATGTCATTTTGCAGTTATAATCTATTGGTGATATTAATACTAGGAATTCTTTTAATTTTTACTTTCTAACTTAAATACTCTAAATGTTTTCAGTTTCAGTTGATCATTGTGGTAGAATTATATCATGTTGACACCATCTAGTAAGTAGTAGAAAATGGCATTGAAACCTGGTCTCTGTGATTTTTATAACTGTAACTGTTTCCTTGACTGCACGGCATCCTCTGTGACAGCACCGGCTTCAGGAGCAGTGTTTGCACGCTTATACCGTGGTTTCATCTGAGACAGGAACTTTTTCTAGGATAGCTAACTTTTACCTAGAGCTAACTGGGTGCCAGACAGTGAGTTAAAAGTGATCACCCTGCATTAGCATTCAGGATAAATATAACTATTCCCTTCCAAGTGTACGCATGTTAACCAAGCTTACACAACTTCTGAGTGACTGAGCAAGGATTTGAATTAAGGCAGTTTAATTCTAGACCTTTCACTCTTGCCTACTCTGCTATTCTGAAGTGCATACTGTAAGTTCTACAGCAAGTGATACTTAACACATATACCTCCATACAGGCTAACTGGATTTTATTTTTTAAGTAGGTTTTATTGCAGATTGAAGCCAGTGAAAATGTAGTGGTTTAAAAAGTGTAAACATAGTTTTTAGCAAATATTAAGGATTAGAACTAAAGTGTCTTCATATTTACATCATTTTGTTCCAGATATCAAAAACTTTCTCCAGCTTTAATTCATAAAGTACTTTTTACCTCAAACCTGTCAAGGGATCTTGACATCACTATCAAGTTGGTCCTATTAAGGGTCTATTAAGGCTTCTTTAGGTATGGGAGACCTGGAATGGGTTATTTGAAACTGGGGCTTGAAACTGAAATCTTCAATACCCTGGATATTTAATAAGAACCAAAGCAGCTTACATTGACCTATTTTAATATTCTGTCTAGATCTTCATAAAATGAGAATGTTTTTCATTTTGACAAAGACAGCCACATGAGATTGAGAATATGTTACTTAAAAACACACATACCATATGACTTGATAGTATTTTTAATTGTTCATGATATTTCAATGAAATAATTGCCAAGCAATTGAGTAGCAAACTAAATGGGAAGGTCAAAGATACATCTAAATCAAGATTTCACACCTCTGGGCCTATGGACGTTTGGGGCTGAATAATTTTGTTATGTAGGCCTATCCCATATGTTGTAGAATAGTTAGCAGAATTCTTGTCTCCCTTCACTGGATGCCAGTTGCTTCCTCTCTGCTTTGTGGCAATCAGAAACTTCTCCAGACATTGCCAAATATTCCTGTGGATGCAAAAATCACCTCTGGTCAAGAACCATTGATCTAAATATTTACATCTATGCAATGATTCAGCAAATTATCTAAGCTAAAATTATCTCACTTAAAAAAAAAAGGTCATAGATCATCCAACTAGGACTTCTGGGAAGATGGCGGCGTGAGCAGGGCAGCAGAAATCTCCTCCCAACACTATATTTATCTACAAAAATACAGCAAATACAACTATTCCTAAAAGAAAGACCAGAATACACAGGAAGGCGCACAGCGTACAGCTACACCTGAGAGGACTCGGCACCCCAAGAGCCGGGTAAGATACAGAGACGCAACCCGGCGGGACCTGAACATTCACCCACCCCAGAGCACCGGCGGGAGGAGAGGACTCAGAGCCAGGAGGGAGTGGAAATACACCCCGCAAAATAACCAGCGGCAGTGATCTGCATGGGGAGTGCTGAAACACATAGCACAGTGTAGAGATTGGAGAGAGAGGGTGCAGGATCTGAGCGGGGAACCCACCAGGGTGCTTGCAGCCGGCTCCCAGGAAGGAAAAAAAAAAGTGAGCGCTTTCTTCAGCAGTCTTAAAGAGACAGGAGCCCAGCGGAGGAGCCAGATCACCCTGGCATACTCAGCCCAGCAGGCTGGGAGTCCTGGGGAGTTTCGGACCTCTTAGCTGACAACTGGAAAAGCGTGGCCACATTTAGAATTCTCAATGAGATCAACAGCCTCCCATTCGTTCCCACCCAGCCAGAGCTATAAAGGGCCCTGCAGAGCAGCGCAGCCATGGCTTTGGAATAGTGGAGCAACAACGCCACCTACAGCATCCCCAAAGAATATACTCCCAGTGGGCGTTTCTTGTTTGTTTATCTTTGTTTTGTTTTGTTTTTGTTTTTTCTTTTCTTTCTTTTTTTTCTCTTTTTCTTTTCTTTCTTTCTTTCCTTTTTTTTCTCTTTTAAAGTCTTAAGGAGCCCAGGTGACATACGTGGCAACTACCAGCGAACACTTCTACAGCCATGAAAAGACAGAGGAATATAGTTCAGACTAAAATCAACCAGACAACCCCAGAGAGGGAGCCTGAAGGGATGGAAATGCACAGTCTTCCTGAAAAATAATTCAGAATAAAAGTCATAACCATGCTGATGGACTTACAGAGAAATTTGCAAGAGCTGAGGGAGGAAGTGAGGGAAGTGAGGAAACACAATGCAGAAATGAGACAAGCCATCGACGGGCTTAACAGCAGACTGGATGAGATGCAAGAGGCTGTTAATGGAATAGAAATCAGAGAACAGGAATACAGAGAAGCTGAGGCAGAGAGAGATAAAAGGATTTCTAGGAATGAAAGAATATTAAGAGAACTGTGTGACCAATCCAAACGGAACAATATTCGCATTATAGGAGTACCAGAGGAAGAAGAGAGAGAAAAAGGGATAGAAAGTGTCTTTGAAGAAATAATTGCTGAAAACTTTCCCTTGCTGGGGAAGGAAATAGTCTTGCAGTCCATGGAAGCCCACAGATCTCCCAACACCAGGGACCCAAGGAAGACAACAAAAAGACACATAATAATTAAGATGGTAAAGATCAAAGATAAAGACAGAGTATTAAAGGCAGCTAGAGAGAGAAAAAAGATCACCTACAAAGGAAAACCCATCAGACTATCATCAGACTTCTCAACAGAAACCTTACAGGCCAGAAGAGAATGGCATGATATATTTAACGTAATGAAACAGAAGGGCCTCGAACCAAGAATATTGTATCCAGCATGATTATCATTTAAATATGATGGAGGTATTAAACAATTTCCAGACAAACGAAAGTTGAGAGAGTTTGCCTCTCATAAACCACAACAGGATATCTTAAATGGACTATTCTAGAGGGAAGCACCGCTAAGGCTAAAAAGATGTCACTAGAGAAAATAAAATCATAGCAAAGAAAGCAGACCATCCAAATACTAACTAAACGCAAAGAATAAAATACCTAGTATATAAAGAATGGAGGAGGAGGAATAAGAAGGGAGAGAAAGAAAGAAACATCAGACTGTGTTTATAATAACTTAACAAGAAAGTTAAGTTAGATTGTTAGATAGTAAAGAAGCAACCCCTGAACCTTTGGTAACCACGAATCTAAAGCCAGCAATGGCAATAAGTACATATCTATCGATAATCACCCTAAATGTAAATGGACTGAATGCACCAATCAAAAGACACAGAGTAACAGAATGGTTAAAAAAGCAAGACCCATCTCTATGCTGCTTAAAAGAGACTCACCTCAAACCCAAAGATATACACGGACTAAAACTGAAGGGATGGAAAAAGATATTTCATGCAAACAACAAAGAGAAAACAGCAGGTGTTGCAGTACTTGTATCAGACAAAATAGACTTCAAAACCAAGAAAGTAGCAAGAGATAAAGAAGGACATTACATAATGATAAAGTGGTCAGTCCAAAAAGAAGATATAACCATTAAAAATATATATGCACCCAACACAGGAACGCCAGCATATGTGAAACAAATACTAACAGAATTAAAGGAGAAAATAGAGAGCAATGCATTCATCTTAGGAGATGTCAACACACCACTCACCCCAAAGGACAGATCAACCAGGCTGAAAATAAGTAAAGACACAGAGGCACTGAACAACACACTAGAACAGATGGACCTAACAGACATCTACAGAACTCTGCACCCAAAGCAACAGGATACACATTCTTCTCAAGTGCACATGGAACATGTTCCAGAATAGACCACATACTAGGCCACAAAAAGAACCTCAGTAATTTCAAAAATATTGAAGTCCTACCAACCAACTTCTCAGATAACAAAGGTATAAAACTAGAAATAAATTTTAGAAAGAAAGCAAAAAGGCTCACAAATACATGGAGACTTAGCAACATTCTCCTAATTAATCAATGGGTTAATGACCAAATCAAAACAGAAATCAAAGAATATATGGAGACTAATGACAACAACAACACAAAGCCAAAACTTCTGTGGAACTCAGCAAAGGCAGTTCTGAGAGGAAAGTATATTGCAATCCAGGCCTATCTAAAGAAAGAAGAACATTCCCAAATGAATAGTCTAAAGACACTATTACTGAAATTGGAAAAAGAGGAACAAATGAGACCCAAAGTCACCAGAAGGAGGGACATAATAAAGATCAGAGAAGAAATAAATAAAATTGAGAAGAACAAAACAATAGAAAAAATCAATGAAACCAAGAGCTGGTTCTTTGAAAAAATAAACAAAATAGATAAACCCCTAGCCAGACTCATTAAGAGAAAGAGAGAATCTACACACATAAACAGAATCAGAAATGAGAAAGGAAAAATAACGACGGACTCCACAGAAATACAAAGAATTATAAGAGAATATTATGAGAATCTATATGCTAACAAGCTGGAAAACATAGAAGAAATGGACAACTTCTTAGAAAAATACAACCTTCCAAGACTGACCAAGCAAGAAACAGAATAACTAAACAAACCAATCACCAGCGACGAAATTGAAACGGTAATCAAAAAACTACCCAAGAACAAAACCCTCGGACCAGACGGATTCACCTCTGAATTCTACCAGACATATAGAGAAGAAATAACACCCATTCTCCTTTAAATTTTCCAAAAAATAGAAGAGGAGGGAATACTTCCAAACTCATTCTATGAAGCCAGCATCACTCTAATACCAAAACCGGAGAAAGACCTCACAAAAAAAGAAAATTACAGACCAATATCCCTGATGAACGTACATGCAAAAATACTCAACAAAATATTAGCAAGCTGAATTCAAAAATACATCAAGAGGATCATACACAATGATCAAGTGGGATTCATCCCAGGGATGCAAGGATGGTACAACATTCGAAGATCCATCATCATCATCCACCACATCAAAAAAATGATGAACAAAAACCAAATGATCATCTCCATAGATGCTGAAAAAGCATTTGAAAAAATTCAGCATCCATTCCTGATTAAAACTCTCAACAAAATGGGTATAGACAGCAAGTACCTCAACATCATAAAGGCCATATATGACAAACCCACAGCTAACATCAGACTTAATGGCAAGAAGCTGAAAGCTTTTCACCTAAGATCGGGAACAAGACAGGGATGCCCACTCTCTCCACTGTTATTCAACATAGTACTGGAGGTCCTAACCATGGCAATCAGACAAAACAAAGACATACAAGGCATCCAGATTAGTAAAGAAGAAGTCAAATTGTCAGTATTTGCAGATGATATGATACTGTACATAAAAAACCCTAAAGACTCCATTCCAAAACCACTAGAACTAATATCTGAATTCAGCAAAGTTGAAGGATACAAAATTAACACACAGAAATCTGTTGCTTTCCTATACACTAATGATGAACTAACAGAAAGAGATATCAGAAAAACAATTCCATTCACAATTGCATCAAAAAGAATAAAATACCTAGGAATAAACCTAACGAAGGAAGTGAAAGACCTGTACTCTGAAAACTACAAGACACTCCTAAGAGAAATTAAAGAGGACACTAACAAATGAAAATGCATCCCATGCTCTTGGCTAGGAAGAATAAATATTGTCAAAATGGCTATACTACCTAAAGCAATCTACAGATTCAATGCAATCCCTATCAAACTACCAACAGCTTTCTTCAATGAACTGGAACAAATAATTGTAAAATTCATATGGAACCACAAAAGTCCCCAAATAGCCAAAGAAATCCTGAGAAGTAGGAATAAAACAGGGGGAATTACGCTCCCTGACTTCAAGCTCTACTACAAAGCCACAGTAATCAAGACAATTTGGTATTGGCACAAAAACAGACTCACAGACCAGTGGAACAGAACACAAAATCCAAACATTAACCCAAACATATACAGTCAATTAATATTTGATAAAGGATCCTTGTATATACAATGGGGAGATGACAGCCTCTTCAGCACCTGGTGTTGGAAAAACTGGGCAGCTACATGTAAGAGAATGAAACTGGACTACTGTCTAGCCCCATACACAAAGGTAAACTCAAGGTGGATCAAAGACCTGAATGTAAGTCATGAAACCATAAAACTTTTAGAGAAAAAAATAGGCAAAAATCTCTTGGACATAAACATGAGCTACTTCTTCATGAACATATCTCCCCGGGCAAGGGAAACAAAAGCAAAAATGAACGAATGGGACTATATCAAACTGAAAAGCTTCCTTATAGCAAAGGACACCATTAGTAGAACAAAAAGACATCCTACAGTATGGGAGAATATATTCATAAATGACGTATCTGATAAGGGGTTGACATCCAAAATATATAAAAACTCATGCACCTTAACAAACAAAAAGCAAATAATCCAATTAAGAAATGGGCAGAGGACATGAATAGACACTTTTGTAAAGAAGAAATTCAGATGGCCAACAGGCACATGAAAAGATGCTCCACATCGCTAATCATCAGAGAAATGCAAATTAAAACCACAATGAGATATCACCTCACACCAGTGAGGATGGCCAACATTCAAAACACAAACAACAACAAATTTGGTGAAGATGTGGAGAAAAGGGAATCCTCCTACACTGCTGGTGTGACTGCAAATTAGTACAACCATTGTGGAAAGCAGTATAGAGGTTCCTCAAAAAACTCAAAAATAGAAATACCATTTGACCCAGGAATTCCACTCTAGGAATTTACCCTAAGAATGCAGCAGCCCAATTTGAAAAAGACATATGCACCCCTATGTTTATCGCAGCACTATTTACAATAGTCAAGAAGAAATGGAAGCAACCTAAGTGTCCATCAGGAGATGAATGGATAAAGAAGAGGTGGTACATATACACAATGGAATATTATTCAGCCATAAGAACAAAACAAATCCTACCATTTGCAACAACATGGGTGGAGCCAGAGGGTATTATTCTCAGTGAAATAAGCCAAGCTGAAAAAGACAAGTATCACATGATTTCACTCATATGTAGAGTATAAGAACAAAGAAAAAATCTGAAGGAACAAAACAGCAGCAGACTCACAGAACCCAAGAATGGACTAATAGATACCAAAGGGAAAGGGACTGGGGAAGATGGGTGGGAAGGGAGGGATAAGAGGGAAAAAGGGGCATTACGATTAGCAGGCGTAATGTTGGTAGGGCACGGGGAGGGTTGTACAACTCAGAGAAGACAAGTAGTGATTCTATAGCATCTCACTATGCTGATGGACAGTGAATGTAATGGGTTTGGTGGGGGGTACCTGATGAAGGGCTTGGTTAATAACCATAATATTGCACATGTAATTGTAGATTAATGATACCAAAATAAATTATATAAAAAAGTAGGTCACAGCTTCATGAGAAATTCTCCCTGAAAATATTCGCCCTGACGGTACAGTTAATATTTTACTTAAAATAATTGACTTTATGTAAGATATATTGTTTATTAAAAACATGTAAAAATACACAAAATGTTATAACAAAATTGATAAAAAAATAATTTTTATTTGCATGCATTGGTAGAATTTTTCTATCAAATACAAATCAAAGATTTATGTGTTTAGTCCTTATCTATTTAATATATATTTTCTTTAAGTAATTCAGATTTCAATGTTGCTTCAGTTTCTAAACTAAATTATGTATAGTGTTTGGAGCATATAGTTCTAGAAGAGACATATCTGTTTTAAGGAAGATATAAGTCAAAGGTCTCATTAATTTACTTAAATCTCAAAGAAAGGTAAGTTAACTTAGGGAAGTCTTTATACCTAGTTGAATGGATTTAAATGCAAACTATATAATGTCCCATACATAAGTTGAACTTTCATCCAAAATGACTGACTTGATAAATATTCACTGGAAATTTGGCCGTGGATATTTCAGTATCTTTTTCTCTACTAATATTCTCCCCTTTGTGATTGACATAAATGATACATTAATAGCCCCAAGGCTGTAGTCGATTAGACTTTCTAGTAAAAGACACTTCATTTATCTTTATGATCATCTGTCCTTTTATAATCCAGTCGCCCTTAACTGGATCTTGTCCTGACCCCCTCCTTAAATGACAAACTCCATTTTCCAATGTCATTTCATGTCCTGCCCTCACTATTTATGACCCCAGATGGGCACTCTCACTCTTTATAAGGCTGGTGTGAAATCTTTCGTATAATGGATGTACTAAATTACAGCTCAGTATTTTAATAAGCAAGTAGGGCAGAATGTTTGTGGGCTTTAAAAAATCATGTCAGAAATGGAGGTCGCTCTGTCACTGCTGCACATTAATGCTTAAGCTGTTGACACTTTAAAAAAATTTATCCTGAGGTACATACAGTAAAATGCACAAACCTTAGTGTGCAGCTTGATGAATTTTGACATGTATATACACGCAAGCTGTTGGTGACTTTAGTCAGGTGAATGCCTGCGCAAGTTTTGACAAGAGGTCCTTAATAAGTGCCAAGTAGGAAATCTGCTCTTGTTTACTTCTGAGTTTGTTTTCTAAACCAGTGTATAATGATTAGCCTTCAAAAGCTGAGAAAACCATATATCTACATACAGAAAAGTCAACACATTCTTGTCATTTATCAGTCAACAGTATTTTTTCAACTTCCTTTTCTCCTTTCCCTTTATGATATTAAAAATCATTAGTTGCTCAATTCAGTGATCATTAGCTTTCTCGTATACACTATAGGGCATACCCTACTGTGTCTAACATAATACTGTGAAAAGATAAGTCATCAGTGTTTATTATATAACTGAATGTAACAGATAGAAACATTCAAGAAATCATACCCTTATGCATATATAGGTTTAAAATTGTGCTAGCTTATCAACCACAGGTCATAGCTTACAAGTAAGAGAAAGAAGAGAGGCTTTCAGATCCTACTGTTTTCTATCAGATTAATGTTTAGCCTTTAAAGGATTGCTGCACACATTGCTGTGTCTTGAAATCCATAAGATTCTTTCTGCTCTTGGAAAAAAAGTACATAATATATTCTGTTATAAATTGTTATTCATAACTGTTGAACTGTTTCGGCACTCTGAAGTAAAATAGCATAGTATTTTATCTTGACATTGATGGAGTGGTTTCTCTATTTCATTGATCAAACTTAATGTGACATTTTGCAACCTTAGTACAGATTTAAGAGAGTATTTTGATAGTTTTATAATTTTTGACTGTAAATATTGTTAATACAGAAGATTTCACAACTCATCCAGGAAATCATATTAAAACCTTTAATTATTTAATAAGTCATATTACATAATAAGCTGATCCCTTGACAGAGAAAAAAATGTGAAGGGCAGCCAGTATTAACTCCAGAAGCACTTATCGGGCCAAATATGCAAAGTGCCTCTGCATGTGTATTATTATAGTTGATAAGAAAATTAGGATAATTTAAAAGGAAAAATGATACACATTTAATGTAAGCTTATCTTCAACACAGGAAATAGCAAAAACTAAATTCCTTGCAAATCTATGGCTGCATTAAATGATAACTTAGACATGCACACATAGAATAAAGTGAGGTAACACCCTGAGACTACATTTCATCAGACTTCGTCAACAAGGAGCATAAAATTGAGTCAAATTAGCTCACACTGGAATGAAAGAGACAAAAACAATGCCACCATTCTTTATGTTTGCAGTTGATGAGGCCTGAAGAATCGTGTTGGCATGTGCAATATCATACTGCATGCAGCAGACGCTGAAAACAATTCTGGCTCATGCCTCTCAGTCCACCGATGTCATTACATTTGGAAATTGTGTGTGGAAATGTAGCCAGTAATGCTAACCTCCTTGCATCAACTTTAGGGTACAAAACAATTAAAAGCTCAAACTTTATTATATACATTTTCACCGCTTACTAATAAAAGGTTTTGTTTTAAAATATTTTATTTTTTCCACTTATAAAAAGAAGACACTAATTTAACCTGGAACCACAATGACATTTGGCCATTAGGCTGATATAGAATTGAAGGGGGTGAGGGGTGAGAAAAATCATTCCCTGATCTAAGGGACTATCTCCTCATTCATGATAAACTCAATTAAAAATGCTTTTCCTTACCATAATGTAGACATATGCTATGTATACATACAAATGCTATGCTTACCATCATTAGTTGTCTTGCAAAAGACCATATGCTCAGGTTTGCAAAGAAGGTTGCCCACGATATCAATGTAGTGTAGTATGTTAAGAATATGGGCACTGGAGTCAGGCAGACCTGGATATAATCTCGGCACCACCTCTGTTTAATGTTACGCTTCAAGAAAGTTTCTTAACTTTTCTCAGCTTCAGTTTTTCTTCATCATTAAAGTAAGGATCATTCATTCTACTTCCTGGTGTGTTGTAAGTATCAAATGAGACTCTTTATATAAAGCCCTCAGGACATTACAGTAAATGATGATGATTATTAATATATTTCCACTGTAATTATTATTAGGGCAGGACAATATCATCTCCTTTTAAAATTTGATAAAATTTTTTGATTCTATCCTCTTATCCCACCAATTAACACAGAGATGTACCAAATTTTAGGGAACATTTAGATAGCTGAACCCCACTTGATATTTGAAATTATGTCCATGAGATTTTCTATTATTCAGGATAAATTCTTAGAAGTGTAATGATTAGGTCAAATAGGTGGGTCCCATAGTAGCTGAATGTGTTTACCTTTCAATTATTTTAACATCTTTGACAAGATCAGCCTATTAATCATTGACATTTAGGCAGGGAGTTGAAAAATGACATTTAATCATTGTTCTACTCTGAATTAATTATTAGTGAATTTTTCAGGGGGAACTACTTTAATTTTAGCAGATTGTGATAAGGATCCTATATAATATAATGCTTACAATCCTACCACATTGTTAATTTGAGGGCATTTAATGCTCATTCTGGCTATGCAACCTTTAAAATCATTAATATCATACTTCTCAACATGAATGAAGGCAAAATCGTTTTGAATTCTCCATTTGTACAAAATATTTGAGAGATTGGTGAATTTATGAGGCTATATTAAATAAATATAAAAGCCAACAAATATTTATTAAGAGTCTGTCACAATTATTTTACGGCTACCCCATTTATTTGAAATCTAAGTAAAAGTAAGTCACATCTCCCCTACAAAAGCAAATAATACAATTCAGTGCATTGAGCAAGAATGCAGTCAACATGAAGTGCTATTAGTATACTAAACACAGAGCACCCCCAGTGTGATCAAAGACAACTTGGTTAGTACTGGAATGAACTTTAAAATTTTCTCAAATACTGGCTAAAAATGTCCCCCTCTTCTGCTCCCAAGACTCATTCACAACCCAAACATTATGAAAAGTGTGAGAAAAGTTACTAATTCTTTCCCAATTTTTTTTCTTCCTTATATTGTGGATGAAAATTTCGGCCCTCATTTTTTTCTAGGATTGTAGATAATGAATAAAAATGTCTTCAGTAGCACTATTTAAATAAAAATTCCTGTTTAAATTCTTGGTACTATTATAGTCTAAACAAAGAACTTTGGATAGCTCTGTACCAAGCACAGTGGTTTCATTTAAATGCTGCTATCTCATAACATTTTATATCTGATCAGCTTTTCTCTTTAATAACCAAAACTGGGATTCTGTCAAAGTTAACTTGATGTGAAAGAACTAGTAAACACTTAAAATAACAAGACATTAAAGAAAAAAAAACTTTCACATAAGTCTTTTCATGTTAGAAAATTTAAAACAGTGTGCATGGGCTGGCATGAAATTTTAGTAATGCAATAAAAATTTTAAGCAATGATATATGAATCATTTCATGCTTTAAGATATAGTGTGACTATTTATTTAAAAAATCCAGAATTAATGAAGTTTTTCTTTGTTCTGCCATGATAAATATTTATTACAATCATGTTTAAACCATTAACCTAAAAATATTTTTCAAATTACTTAAAAAAACTCACTTTATAATGAAAACCATGAGCATGACTGTGGTTTATTTTTTTGTTTTGGTTTAGTTTTGGTATCAGCTAAAAACACATTACACTCTTGTAGAAAGTTTTGGTATAATTTGAAGCATATAATGTGTGACAAACACATTAAATACATGACAATTTCTCCAGGGAAGAACATTGGCGGTGAAAACAAAGACAACAGTGCAGTTGATGAAAACAATTCAATACATCCAGCAGTGACAGTTGACATTATAAAGTACACATAGTTTGTGTCTATTGTTAGGAATAACTGCAGGAAAAAAATCAAATACACCCATGCTGCTCGATGTGCTGACATCAATTTCCATTCAATAGAACCACAGACTAGAGTGTGAGCGTCAGGCAAAGTGAATTAAATAAAATAAGGAATATTACTCTCAGACGTGAAATAGCCCCCACCTAACACCAAAGCCGACGGTGACATCCTTCTGGTGATATCAAGAGGAGATGAGGAAGAGTCAGCTCCCTATATTACAATTTAAATAAAATGACTTCAGATTACTTTCCAAATTTAAAATTGTTTTGTTTTTCCAAATTTAAAATTGAAAAGTAGCAAGGATTTATTTTAGAAGCAAAAAAAAAACTAGACTAAACTACAATGCGCAATCATTATATTTTGTTAGAAGTCTCATAGGATTAAGAATAATATATTTGAAGTTCAAACATTTTAAGATATTATTCTGAAACATCACCACCACATTTTGCCCTTGTATACTCACATACTCACCCACCTTTTCTTGTAGAATATTTTTATGTTGTAAAGTGTGTGTGTGTGTGTGTGTGTGTGTGTGTGTGTCTGTGATATATACTATATGTATGTTATAGAAGTTGCCACTCACTAGATACCTATTTTGTGTCAGACTCTTATGTTCACAGGCCACACTATCTGACAAATGTACAGGATATGAACCTTTAAAAGATAAACTGAAGCATATTAACATTTAAGAGTTTATATGAGCAAAAATCAATTTGGATCAGGCCCTGTCATACCAGAAGTGGTTGGGAGTGCCCAACTGACAGGAGCTTAAAGAAAAAAGGCAGAAGCAAGGTAAGGAAATTATTGATAGGCTACAGCTTAAAGCCAAGTTGGCTGCTTGTGATTGATTATTCATACATTTGAATTTCATAACCTTGAAGCATTTACAGGATTAGGTTTTGGTTTGCTTGTGCAGGCCACCACAGCATTAGAACACCTCAAT
Organism: Smutsia gigantea; assembly: GCA_032199065.1. Classification (NCBI taxonomy): domain Eukaryota; kingdom Metazoa; phylum Chordata; class Mammalia; order Pholidota; family Manidae; genus Smutsia; species Smutsia gigantea. Next base: position 191,427 of record JAVSCE010013266.1, read on the forward strand.
CTAATGGCCTCTTGGTTTAATTTAATGATATCCTTATCTACGTTTAACTTAAGAAGACTCTAAGGCTCAGAGATAGTCGATACTTGTAAGATACTCCACTAGTAAATGGCAGGATTATTACTTGTCAAACTGGAAATATGTATCTTTCCATGTAATACAGAGATGTTCAATGATTTTCCCCAGGTCTCCAAGCAAGTGAAAGACAGGCACGATTAGAATTTTAGGCTTTGGCTGAGGGTGCAACATACAGAGCCAAGAATCAGTGAACTGAAAAGGTTTGCATAGCAATAAACCATTTCCCATGGTGGAACAGGGACGGTTTGGAAGATGGGCACTTTGATTCAAAAAGTGTCCCCATGTGTAGCTTGAAAAATCAATATCAAAATAAATTTTTAAAAATTTGTATGCATGTGTATGTGCCCACATATGTGTGCAGTGTTTTAACGAGATCACTTTTTTTTTCTTTGTGACCCAGTTTATCAATCTGTAGGAAAATATCTCTAAGGAGAATAAATTTGAGCTCTGTGTATGGGAAAGTTCACCAGATTAGGGGAAAAAAAATCAATGCTTCAACCTCTAAAGCCTGTCACTTTTTCATCTACCACTTACTGGAGGAATAAAGGGTACCATTAAACTCACCATCCATCCATCACTCCCCCTGTATTGGATTGATTAAAGTTTGGGCAGTGTGAATTGTTACACATCCTTCTGTCTATGGATTTATGTTTAAAGAATTGAAAAAAGTAAGAAAGATTATTATAGAATATGACCTGGTTGACATGATTTTGAGGCATGGAGAGTATTTTAGAGAGAATCACAATAATTTAGATGTCTCTTTTGTGTGGTCTTGGGAGTACTGGAAAAATTCTATTAGCATTCACCAAATATTTTGATAAATGTACAAATTCCTTATACAAAATAACATGAGGTGATTTATGAGGCTGAAAACAGGCCAGAGGTCTATCTGGCAACATTAAAGAAAGCTGGAACAAAGACTGTAATTGTCTGTAAGAGAGTTCATAAAGTCAGTTACCATGTGAAATTTTGATAACATCAAAAGTCTTCAAAAGCAATTCGATTATTTGAATGATGGCCCAGTGCCATTTAGTGTAGCCCTGGTGCAAAAGTTATCACAAGACATCAGAAAAGATGTATTAAGTTACTCACATCAGAACTGATGTGCTACTAATTTAAAATATAGTCAGTGTCAAAAACAAGCAAACCAAGAAAATAAAACATTCTTAAAACACACACATACAATTTGCTGAGGCTGAACCCAGTCCTGAGGCTGAGTGCCTTGGGATTCTCTCTCAGATGGAGGAGTAAGAATTCATTCAGAACTTTGATATACTGTGGGAGAAATACAAAGGTATAGCAAAAAAACCCATACAATTAGACAAACATATCACTCTGGACACATGGACCACTGTGAAAAAAATCTCTAGATATACTTTAAAATCATCAGTTTCATTTTCCCATGTCACTCCTTAAGGGCCTATAATTCCCTTTCCTACTCTTTCTCATATCCTTCTAATTTTCTGGTAAGTTTTGACCATAATCTCCATTTCCTTCTCCCCGTCTATGTAAGTAGACCTTTCAACAGAGCTGAGAAACTCCCTTGGTGTCACTGGGTGTGGTTTCTGCAAAACCCACAGTAGGGACTTCGTGGTAGCACATGGTCCTAATGTTTTGCCCCAAAGGACATGAATGTTTCAGTGGAATCACACCCAAGTATAATTTATACCAGGAAGTACAGTGCCAGCATTTCTTTAGGAAAAAGTTAGATATGATATCTTCCTAAAATGAATATTTTATAGAACTTTATGTACTTGAAACAAAAAATACTCAAGGGAAATGAATAATAGATATACCTATATGCAAAAAAAAAAATGTTTTAATGGGAATGACATAACTACAGTTATAAAAACAATATATTAAGGTAAAATATTTGTAGGAATTATAAACATTATCCTGTTTTATTTAAAATTCAGTAAGTAAAACACTAACAATTGAAAAGTCATACTATAAAAAATGACTGTTTCCATAAGAAGAGATAGGACTAGTATCAAATACAGCAAAATATATTTAAAAGCCAGAGTTTAAATTAAGAAAACACAAGATTAAAAAACAAACAAACACCCATTCAACAAATAAAACTGAAATAATAACACTACTGTTTGATTACCAAATTTTGTCAAAGTTCTGATGGTCATATGGAACTGTTGGTACTATAAATAGTAATAATTCTTTTGGGGATTAGTTTGGAAAGGTGCAACAAGAATTGGGAACAGTATTACTCTTTTGGACTATTAGGTTCTGGATATGAACATTTATCTTAATAGAAAAATCCTAAACAAGAGAAAAACTTTATTTATAAAACTGTTAATTAAAAAAGCCCACAAACATATGGAGGCTTAATAACATGCTCCTAAACAATCAATGGATCAATGACCAAATAAAAACAGAGATCAAACAATATGTGGAGACAAATGACAACAATAATTCAACACCACAAAATCTGTGGGATGCAGCGAAAGCTGTGCTAAGAGGGAAATATATTGCAATACAGGAATACCTCAGGAAAGAAGAACAATCCCAAATGAACAGTCTAAACTCACAATTAATGAAACTAGAAATGGAATAACAGATGAAGCCCAAAGTCAATAGGCGGAGGGACATAATAAAGATTAAAGCAGAAATAAATAAAATTGAGAAGAATAAAACAATAGAAAGAATCAATGAAAGCAGGAGCTGGTTCTTTAAGAAAATAAACAAAATAGATAAAAGCCTAGCCAGACTTATCAAGAAAAAAAGAGTCTACACACATAAACAGAATCAGAAATGAGAAAGGAAAAATCACTACAGATACCACAGAAATACAAAGAATTATGAAAGAATACTATGAAAAATTATATGCTAACAAAACTGGATAACCTAGAAGAAATAGACAACTTTCTAGAAAAATACAACCTTCCAAGGTTGACCCAGGAAGAAACAGAAAATCTGAATAGACCCATTACCGGCAAAGAAATTGAATTGGTAATCAAAAAACTACCTAAGAACAAAATACCTGGACCAGATGGTTTCACTGCTGAATTTCATCAAACATTTAGTGAAGACCTAATACCCATCCTTATTAAAGTTTTCCAAAAAGTAGAAGAGGAGGGAAAACTCCCAAACTCATTCCAAAAGGCGAACATCACTTGAATACCAAAACCAGGCAAAGACACCACAAAAAAAAGAAAATTACAGACCAATATCCTGATGAACATAGATGCAAAAATACTCAACAAAATATTAGCAAACCAAATTCAAAAATACATCAAAAAGATTATCCATCATAATCAAGTGGAATTTATCCCAGGGATGCAAGAATGGTACAACACTCAAAAATCCATCAACATCATCCACTACATCAATTAAAAAAAGGACAAAAACCACATGATCATCTCCATAGATGCTGAAAAATTCAACATCCATTCGTGATAAAAACTCTCAACAAAATGTGTATAGAGGTCAAGTACCTCAATATAATAAAGGCCATATATGACAAACCTACAGCCAACATTATACTTAACAGTGAGAAGCTGAAATCTTTTCCTTAAAGATCGGGAACAAGACAGGGATGACCAGTCTCCCCACTTTTATTCAACATAGTACTGGAGGTCCTAGCCATGGCAATCAGACAACACAAATAAATAAAATGCATCCAGGTCAGCAAGGAATAACTCAAACTGTCCTTGTTTGCAGATGACATGATATTGTACATAAAAAACCCTAAAGAATCCATTCCAAAACTATCAGATCTAATATCTGAATTCAGCAAAGTTGCGGGATACAAAACTAATACACAGAAATCTGTTACGATGAACTAGCAGAACGAGAAACCAGGAAAATAATCCCATTCACAACTGCATCAAAAAGAATAAAATACCTAGGAATAAACCTAATGAAGGAAGTGAAAGACCTGTACTCTGAAAACTACAAGACACTCTTAGGAGAAATTAAAGAGGACACTAATAAATGGAAATTAATCCCATGCTCCTGGCTAGGAAGAACTAAAATTGTCAAAACGGCCATCCTGTCTAAGGCAATCTACAGATTCAATGCAATCCCTATCAAATTACCAACAGCATTCTTCAGTGAACTACAGCAAATAGTTCTAAAATTCATATGGAACCACAAAAGACCCTGAATAGCCAAAATCCTGAGAAGGAAGAATAAAACAGGGGGAATTACACTCTCTGACTTCAAGCTCTACTACAAAGCCACAGTAATCAAGACAATTTGGTACTGGCACAAGAACAGACCCAAAGACCAGTGGAACAGAATAGAGAGGCCAGATATAAACCCAAGAATATATGGTCAATTAATATACCATAAAGGAGCCATGGATATACAATGGGGAAATGACAGCCTCTTCAACAGCTGGTGTTGGCAAAACTGGGCAGCTACATGTAAGAGAATGAAACTGGATTACTGTCTAACCCCATACACCAAAGTAAACTCAAAATGGATCAAAGACCTGAATGTAAGTCATGAAACCATAAAACTCTTAGAAAAAAATATAGGCAAAAATATCTTGGATATAAAAATGAGCGACTTTTTCATTAACATGTCTCCCCAGGCAAAGGAAACAAAAGCAAAAATGAACGAATGGGACTATATCAAACTAAAAAGCTTCTGTACAGCAAGGGATACCATCAGTAGAACAAAAAGACATCCTACAGTATGGGAGAATATATTCATAAATGACGTATCTGACAAGGGGTTGACATCCAAATTATATAAAGAGCTCACGCACCTCAACAAACAAAAAGCAAATAAGCCAAATAAAAATGGGCAGAGGAGCTGAACAGACACTTCTCCAAAGAATAAATTCAGATGGCCAACAGGCACATGAAAAGATGCTCTAGATTACTAGTCATCAGAGAAATGCAAATTAAAACCACAAGGAGATATCACCTCACACCAGTAAGGATAGCCGCCATCCAAAACACAACAACAAACGTTGGCGAGGATGTGGAGCAAGGGGAACCCTCCTACACTGCTGGTGGGAATGTAAATTAGTACAACCATTATGGAAAGCAGTGTGGAGGTTCCTCAAAAAACTCAAAATAGAAATACCATTTGACCCAGGAATTCCACTCCTAGGAATTTACCCTAAGAATGTAGTAACCAAGTTTCAAAAAGACATATGCACCCCTATGTTTATACCAGAACTATTTACAATAGCCAAGATATGGAAGCAACCTGTCTGTCCATCAAATTAATGGATAAAGAAGAGGTGGTACATACACACAATGGAATACTATTGAGCCATAAGAAAGAAACAAATCCTACCAATTGCAACAACATGGATGGAGTTAGAGGGTATTATGCTCTGTGAAATAAGCCAGGTGGAGAAAGACAAGTATCAAGTGATTTCACTCATCTGTGGAGTATAAGAACAAAGAAAACACTGAAGGAACACAATAGCAGCAGACTCACAGAACCCAAGAACAGACTAATAGTTACCAAAGGGAACGGGACTGGGGAAGATGGGTGCGAAGCGAGTAATAAGGGGGAAAAATGGCTATTACAATTAGCACACATAATGTAGCGGGTGTGAGGATGGGGTGGGGGGGATACGGGGAAGGCAGTATAACACAGAGAAGACAAGTAGTGATTCTGTAACATCCTTCTACACTGATGGACAGTGACTGCAATGGGGTATATGGTGGGGACTTGATAATAGGGGGAGTCTAGTAACCATAATGTTGCTCATGTAATTGTATATTAATCATAGCAAAATAAAAAATATATATATTACTATAAAACTGTTAATGAGAATAATCTTGCATGTCTAATGATAAGAGAATAGCATATTAATATGATGGAATTTTATTCAGCCTTTCAGCTGCTAAATGTGGTAGTGATACAACTAGGCAGCCTTCTCCATTTTCTCCACAGTTAGAGCCATGTCAGCTACTCCCTCCAATGCCTACTGAAATCTTTGAAAAAGTTTCAAGGCATGAATTGTAACAAACAATACAGCAGAAGTTTTTCAAAATATTTTGCCGTTTCATTCACACTTCGGCTCCCTAAATTCTCTCTGATTTGCAAAAGGCCTACCCTACCTCACTCTGGTCTTCCTTCCTCCACCCAATTCATCACTGTTCTTTTCTTCTGCTCTTATTTCACATGCTTCCTTTTGTAAATCCAGTCTCCTATAAACTGTCACAATCATAAGTGCAGAAGCCTATTTATGCACATAAAGGAGCAGGACTCTTCAGTATTTATCTTTTAACATTTTAATTTCCATCATATTGTGAATAATCTTGGTCAAAACCTAACAACAAGCTTGACAACCTTAGAAGTATGCTGTGGTCCTATTTTAACTAGAAATAAGTTAATAAAAAGTACTATTTCACTTCTAACATTAAAACTAAAAGAATAATATATAAAGGGAAGTATAGATGACATGTTAACTTTCATAGAGTGCCAGGACGTATTGTTTTCAAAACATGAAGAATGATAAATTGAACAATTATCTGTTTTTTGTACCAAAATAAAAAATCTAAAAGTCTAAGATTAAGGAGTTAATTTTTCTACACATGATCTTGGAAAAAATGGCAGTTTTTAAAAAATATAAAATTAACTTTGCTCTTAATAACAGAGATAGAATAAATTTAAAATATATAAATACAAAGGACAATTGGGGAAAAAAAGGGAAAATGACTGATTTAAGGTGGGAAAAACCTAACATGAAAAGGACTATTACCAGTGATGTGTATTTTATACCAGTAAGATAACAGATATCAGGATAATCATTAAAGCAAATATGGACCAATATCAAACAATGGTCTAATATGCTTTCTGTGTGAAAATTCTTATAGATTAGAAGAAACATCTTAACACCCTGTGCATATAAAAAGACAATCTTAGAAATGCAGATTACTTAAATACATAAAAATTGTTCCTTGTCATGAATTAAAAAAACTCTAAAACATGTTGTCAATTGCCTACTATAGTTTATGAATATAATAAATGAATATAATTTAATATTAAATAATGAATAGAAATTTGATATTTTATGTTTTTGAGATATTAAAAATGGAGTTATTATACAGCCAGTTTTGATAAGCTACAGGTGCAATGCTACTCATAAACAGAAATATCTTCATGAAAGTAGTATTTGGATCTAACTTAACTCTTACCAGAAATATGGATCAAGTACAAGAATATACTCAATTACCTCTGGGGAGTTTTCCTAAAACAAGTTACTCAGAACTTCACTTCTTGCTCAAATTTTGAGATTTGCCTATTTTCTTCTCATATAAACACAACACATAATATTTTAATTCCACAGTACCCATGTTAAACCACCAACTACATGATAATAATCTTTGACAATCTTTATAAATCCTCTAAACCTGCTGAGTGTGTAGTTTTAGAGTTATCAGGTTATTAACATCAGCTGTTAGTTTATCTCTTCCTCACCCCACACTGTCTTAATTTAACACACTGTTCTTATGCCCACCCACCTTTTAAGCTGATCTCTTCCTGCTGTTCTCTCATGTCTCCACAAAATATCAACGATAAAGTGTTCACAGAGCAAACTGCACTCTACCTGTCAAAGAAAGAAACTGAGAAACTTATAGGGAACAGCATAGCCCAGGAAAGAGCCAGGGACTAAAATGCCTACACAGGATTACTAATTTATCTGTGCTTTGCTCAGGTCCTCCTGCTCTGTGTACACAGAAATAATCCCACGTCACTGAATGTTTTCCCGAATGGTCTAACCAATTTCCCATTCAAAATCAACTGCTGAATCATGCGAGTCTAGGTCTTGTCAGGACAAGAAGATAGTGTAGATTTGAGGCCCACACTCAGATGATTTTGATACAGCTCAGGAAGGAAATGGGAATTACATTAAACTTAATAATGACTGATTCATAAAACTATACTAATATAGTTTTATGTGAATATCATTACTTTTTCCACCCAGGAAAGAAGTAGGTAGGGATGATTCTGAAAGGTCATCAATACAAATATTTAAACTATTTAAATTAAAACATGAGAATAACAAGTATTTGCACCTTCAATGTTACTGTTTTATTACTGTTGTTCTATAGTTACCATTAACAAGTAAAACTTGGAAAAAGATGTGTAGTTGAGGAACAGCAGTTTAAATCATTGAATTGGGAAATTGCCAAACAAAATGTCTGGATATAAAGAAAATCATGCTATGAAATGACATAAACAGTAGAGCCAAGTGGGCTACGTTTGATGACTTGACTTTGTAGTTACAAAATAAACAACTTAATTAAAAACAGACCTTTTAGAGAAGAACAAATGGCTCCAGTGAGTTATGTCTGTCATGAAGTGCTACCTTTCTCTCTTTCTCTTGTTAAACATAAGTTGTCCTGGGGCCTCTGTCAGTTTTCTGTGAGTCCCATTAGCAGAGAGCTCAAGTATCAGTGTCTCAGAAAATTCAGCAGCAACACCGTCAGGCCCAAAGCACTTTTCCCTGTAGCAGCTTTACTGTGTTCTGCATTTCTTCTTTCAGCAGGATGCCAACAAAGGTTTGATTAGCACCCTGACAGTGGATGCCTTCTCTCCCCTCAAACTTTTGCTTCCTGTCTAAAATTATAACAGCTCACCTGTTTCCAGCCAGCATCCACTCCTCTCTTGCTCATCCTAGGGCAGTTTTTCTTCTTGGTGCAAATTCTCATTCATTAGGGGATGGAAGTTCAGCAGTGAGAAAGACAGCACGAATCCCTGCCCTCATGGAGCTAATCTCTCAACAGAAGGTGGTATCTCTGACTTTGCATTCTATTGTGTTCTTAATTGTACATGAACTTTCATAATTTTGCTTCATTTAAAAATTTGTGTGTGTGTGTATATATATATATATATATGAATAGATGCACAACATCTGCCATAAGCCTTACAGAAACTTTGTATGCAGTTAGGATTTTGTTAAGGGCAATTTATGGTTATTTCTCCTCCCAACTTTTATAACTGAAAACTGAAACTCCTTCCATATTCTCACTTTGTATTATGCAGGCATTTTTGTATCCTTAAATACTGTTTCCCCTTGACTTTTAATTTGGGTATATATATTTTAAAATACTTGGTATATTCTTTGATATACATGTGAATTTGTGTGTCTGTGTATGTGTGTTTTAACATATTCATAATCATAAACTAACATCTCTCTACATTATATGGAAGAAAAACTTTATTCCATGGTCCTTCCTAAATGAAATTCTCCAAACTCAATCTGACCAAACACGAACAACATCTCTCTTAAATTCCATATAATTTACCCCTGTCCAAATCTTAATTGTTTCACAGTATTAGGTTTATTACAATGCTTATCCTATGTATGCCTGATTTATCTTTTCCCTTCCATTTTGTTGAGATTTTTGCTTTTTCTTTAATGCTTCATTTAAGCTCTATTTTTCAATTGCTTTGGTTTGCTCCTCCAGACATTAATAATGTATTTCTATAAAGTTTTACATTACTGCATTTACGTAATTACTACTTGGCTACTTTAGGAGAATATAAATCTTGTTCCTCTCAGTTTGTTTTCTAAAGTTTATCCCTTTTTAATCTCTTATATCTCTTGCCCTATTTACAAAATCTGTCAAACCCGTGTAAGACAAAACAACTCTCTGTGCTGTTGGTTGTCAAGTCAGCATCATTGCCACTCCATTCGAAGTTCTCTTCTTGACCAAGAGGAGAAGCCAAAAACCTTATTTTTTCAAAATCCTTTGATTGTATGGCTGTGCTCTTGAGTTTGTCAATGACAAATTCGTGTAGTATTAAAGACACATTGGATGCTTTCTCTTTAAATAACAAGTTGCTTCTTCAATTCTTTTGCATAAACTGGGAAGCTATCTCCAAGGCAATCCAGAGTAATTGTCCATTTAATTTGGCATTTTCTGGAACATTGGTTTCAAAAACCAAGGCTTTTCCAATTAAGTTTGGTAGCATTTTTGTCCAGAAGATTTTCTTCAGGTATTGGTTTCCTGCCGTGGATTTGGGTTTTGAACCAGCCAGTTGAAATATATTATAGATCCAGACCAACTATTCCCAACATACTGCAATCCTCTCAGCTACTCTCTCCACTCGGTGCTGTGATTTTCAGTACGCTGATTCTCATCATGACTTCTCACATAGAAAATGTAGTCTAAAAAGAATCTCAAAATGTTAATGTAGTAGAAGAAATAGGTACATACACATACAAACTATGTATATTTATATAGAGAGAGTGAGATATAATTTGCCTGATGAATAAGTTTAAAGCCTAAGTTCTGTATTGGTGGGATTTGATTTATAATAGAATATTGGCATGTGATGTGAACAGATAGTTCACAGAACTAAAGAAAATATAAAACAAAAATATGACAATTCAGTAATGCTGAAACTCCCTGAAATAATGTATACATTGATTGCTGGTAAAGTAAACATTAGTAAGCCTTCAAATGGTAGTTTTTTGCAATATGCATTACAATTCTTTACAGTAGTCACATTCTTTGACATGGTAATTCTACTCTAAGGGAATAAGATTAAGAAATTAACCAGAGAGGCACTCAGAGATGTATTTTATAAGCTTGAACAGTACAGCATTACTTACAATGAGAAACACTTTAAAACAATGTTTACATAGTTGAAAGACTATAATGTGTTTATCCAGGGGAATAGTATGCAAAAATGAAGAAAAACATTTTGCATTATATATCTCTACCTCTGTAATGTACCTACCTACCAATCTATCTATAATGATATAGATTATTATGTTAAACAAAAGGAAAGTTACATAACTGCAAATGGAGTAGGAACTCAATTGTACAAATATGGAAAAGGTAAAATTATTTGTGTTGGATGGATTTCCTCAAGTTTCCATTTAAAAGCAAATGCTGGAGTGGGGTGAGGGCTGTAAATTTGATTTCTTTTTGATAGCTACTCATTACTAAGAATAGTTTTAAAATAACTAACACATTTTCAGTTACTTCCCTACCACCGTTTTTCCTTAGGTAACTGCTTTGCTTTCTTCTACTTTCCTTCATATCTGTGAGGTGCTGGAAAGAATGAAAAACATGACAAGAAATTAGGGAACCTGCTCTCCACTAATGTTCAGTGTGTCTTTCAGTAAGCCCTGCAAGCACTCTGATTACCTTTACTAGTAAAATGGAATCAGGACCATCTGACCCCAATCCCAACCTCTATTCAAGATACTTTGACGATTGCATGAAATAATGGATATAAAGAGAATGGCCATAAAACACTAACTTATTGTTTATTTTATTTCTTTTTCTTTTTGTATTTTCGTTATTCACTTTATTTTCTTTATCATGCCAAAATGATAACCAAGAAAGATGAAATAAAAAGAATTCTTCCATTCCTCTTCCTCTGGAAGGATGAGACAAAACCAGATTTTTTAGAACCTACAACTCCCAGCAAGGTAAACAAAACAAGATAAAACCTCAACTTCTACTCTAATTCCTTATCTAAACCCCAGTATAAAGGGAGTACTGGAAGATTATTTGTTTAAACTTTGATGCCCGTCAGCACCCTAGCTGCAAGAGAGGGATGCAGATATCTGCATATCGGTGTGTATTTCTAAATTTGAAGTAGTTTATCATGTGTCAGAAGTTGTTCAATCAAATAACTATTCTGTGTCACGTACATAATATGTAGCCAGCATACAATAATTATTGTCATGTTTGGGCTTTTCAGTGCTCCTTTCCAAATATATTTTTATTTTGCTTTTCCTAACAAATATACTAGTCCACATTTTCCTAAAACTGAATTGTTTGTATATCTTCTGAGACATGTTTTACAGACCCAAACTTTTACAAACAATTCAGATTGAATTTGCTTATTTGTTTTTATTAATCTAAAGAGCAGAAAAATGTTTGATTTTGTTACTTCAGAACAAATAAAACAGAACAATTTACTTGTCCAATAGAATTTGCCTTTTTAAAAAGAATTTCTAGAACTTTCTATAGTTTTTTCCAACCATTTTTTTTCTGTAACATTTTCCAACAAAACCAGAGCAATTATATTTGATTGTGAAATTGATTTGTAGGATATACTTCCCTTACTTTATTTGCCTGGTTATCTGTTTTATAGTTTCTCTCAAAGGTCAGATTTTCTCTTTCCTTTTTTTCTTCTTAAAAAAATGTTTGCAGTTAAAATATACTGACCAGTGAGTCTCAAACCAATTAACCATCGTACTTAAGGAAATCCAGCTTAGTTTTTGCAGCTGGAACAAGAGAAATGATATTATGATAAAAAGAAACATAAGTGGATAGAGTATATAACCATGCATAACTGTATTAATTTCTTTCATGATTTTGTGTGAGAATAGAGCACAACAAGAGCATATTCAGTTAGACTAAAAGGTAATAAACCCAGTGGGTTATATATGCATTAACTGAATCAAATATTATTCTAAGTATTATCTAAACTTGTTTTAATGCTCATATTTTGGCTACGCATCAAAATGTATTCAAATCCATTATGTACCAGCAAACACTGAAGTCTTGACACTTCATTATTGACAAAATGAAGCACAGTTTCAGGATATGTTGCAGCATGTCTAAAGAAAAGGCACATAAAAGCTTAAATTTCAGCTTCAATTATCAATTTGGCCACCTACAGCCTGGGTTCACTAACTAATTGTCAGATTCTGAATTTATTCCTCTTATGTGGACCCAATTCAATGTTATTTCTTCTTTCTAGATTTCTAAAGCCACAAGATTTGTAATGATAAACACATCTATATTTTATCTGTGGCACTTAACTGTAAGAGAAATTTTCTTTATATTTAAATATACATTATAGGAGGATTAAAGATGGTGTTGAGAGAGGTGAGACAGAGGCTTCCTCCTAAAACTGCATTTAATATGAAAATATAACTAATACAACTACTCTTGAAAGAGCAACAGGAAAGAGGACTGCAGCAAAATGCATATGCCTGGAGACAAGAGCAGACCTCCCGGAAAAGAGTAACGTACTAAAGCTGTGGTCCTGTGGGATCCAAGCCCTTCCCCCACCCCAGCTCACCAACAGGAGGAAGAGGAATGGAGCAGGGAGGGAGAAATCTCAGTCGGCTGAATACCTAACTCTGGAGATCTGCTCTGGGACCACAAACCTACATTTCATGGTGCTTCCATGATACTCTCATAATTAGGGGGTTGGAAAGCTAAGACAGGCAAAATTCCTGGAGAGACTAAGATTCCAGCTGCTAGTGGAAAGCAGGGATCCATACCCAGCTGCTCTGGGACAAAAGAAAGGCGGGCAGTCTGAGAGATTTCCTAACAAATAAGCCCTTAGCAAGAGGGCTGCTAAAAGGGCAAGGATTGCACAGATCTTACGGCTCAGGAAAAAGGACAGGTAGACAAAATTGTCCAGGTGCACTCTGCCCATCAGATTGGGAGTTTTCTCGATATTCAGGTGCTCAGCTCCCTGGCTGCCTACACAGCTCCAAGAACCCCTTCCGTGACAGGCAGACTAGTACGACTTTCTCCTGGCCAGCCCCACCTGGCTTGCAAACCTGGAAACCCTACCCTGGCGTTAGGCCAGCCATGGGGAATATCTGTCTATAGCAACTACAAACGCAAAGCACACAGGCTTATACCTGTGTGCTTGCTCCACTGGTTCAGGCAGTGGAGACAGGCATAGCAGCCGGGAAGCAGGAAACAGATCTTTCCTCCCCAGAGGCACCAATACCACTCCCCTACAATCCCCAACATGGTTTCAGGGGCTGAGCAGCTTCAGAGCGTAGAGCTTCTGGGCACTAGAGGACACCATACACAAATATGAAGCACCAAAGGAACATGGTCCAGAGTAAAATTATTAATACAACTCCTGAGAAAGATTTAAATGATATTGACCTCATGATGCTCTATGAAAGGGAGTTCAAAATAAAAATCATTAACATGCTCATAGAGGTACGGAAAGATATTCAAGAACTCAGGAATGAATTATGGTCAGAGATCCAATCACTGAAAAGCACAATGGATGCTATTAAGAGCCGATTGGATATGGTGGAGGAAATGATAAATGAAATAGAAACTAGAGAAGAGGAATACAAAGAAGCTGAGGCACAGAGAGAAAAAAGGATCTCTAAGAATGAAAGAATATTGAGAGAACAATCCAAGCAGAACAATATTCACATTATAGGGGTACCAGAAGAAGAAGAGAGAGAAAAAGGGATAGAAAGTGTCTTTGAGGAGGAGATTGCTGAAAACTTCCCCAATCTGGGGAAGGAGATAGTCTCTCAGGCCATGGAGGTGCACAGATATCCCAACACAAGGCACCCAAGGAAGACAACATCAAGGCATATAATAATTAAAATGGCAAAGATAAAGGATAAGGACAGACTTTTAAAAGCAGCCAGAGAGAGAAATAAGATCACATACAAAAGAAAGCCATTAGGCTATCATCAGACTTCTCAGCAAAAACCTTACAGGCCAGAAGGGGGTGGAATGATGTATTTAATGCAATGAAGCAGAAGGGCCTTGAACCAAGATTATTTCATCCAGCAAGATTATCATTTAAATTTGAAGGAGGGATTAAACAATTTCCAGATAAGCAAAAGCTCAGAGAATTTACCTCCCATAAACCATCACTACAGTGTATTTTGGAGGGACTGCTATAGATGGAAGTGTTCCTATGGTTTAATAGCTGTCACCAGAGGTAATAAAACCACAGTAAAGAAAGTAGAACGGCTAATTACCAAGAAAATGCAAAATTAAATTAACTATCCCCAAAGTCAATCACGGGATAGACAAACAGTACAGAATATGATACCTAATATATAAAGAATAGAGGAGGAAGAAAAAGGAGGAGGGAAAAAAAACAAAAAAAGAAGCTTTAGGTTGTGTTTGTAAAAGCATATTAAGTAAGTTAAGTTAGACTCTTAGATACTAAGGAAGTTAACCTTGAACCTTTGGTAACACAAATCTGAAGCATGCTATGCCAATAAGTAGATACCTATCCATAATCACCCCAAATGTAAATGGGCTGAATGCGCCAATCAAAAGATATAGAGTCACTGAACGGATAAAAAAAACAAGACCAATCTACATGCTGCCTTCAAGAGACTCACTTTAAACGCAAAGACAAGGAAGGGATGGAAAAAGACATTTCATGCAACTAATAGGGAGAAAAAAGCAGGAGTTTCAGTACTTGTATCAGACAAAATAGATTTAAATACAAAGACAGTCAACAGAGACAAAGAAGGATATTATATAATGATAAAAGGGCAATCCAAAAAGGAAATATAACCATTATAAATATCTATGCGCCCAATACAGGAGCTCCTACATATGTGAAACAAATACTAACAGAATTAAAGGGGGAAATAGAATGCAGTGCATCCATTCTAGGAGACTTCAACACACCACTCACTCTGAAGGAAAGATCAACCAGACAGAAAATAAATAAGGAGACAGAGGCTCTGAACAACACTTCAGAACAGATGGACCTAACAGACATTTACAGAACTCTACACCCAAAAGCAGCAGAATACGCATTCTTCTCAAGTGCACATGGAACATTTTCAAGAATAGATCATATACTAGGCCACAAAAAGAGCCTCAGTAAATTCAAAAAGATTGAAATTGTACCAGCCAGCTTCTCAGACCATAAAGGAATGAAACTAGAAATGAATTATGCAAAGAAAATGAAAAATCCCACAAACACATGGAGGCTTAATAACATGCTCCTAAATAACCAATAGATCAATGATCAAATAAAAACAGAGATCAAGCAATATATGGAGACAAATGACAACAATAATTCAACACCACAAAATCTGTGGGACGCATCAAAGGCCATGCTAAGGGGAAAGTGTATTGCAATACAGGCGTACCTCAGGAAAGAACATTTCCATATGAGCTGTCTAAACTCACAATTAACGAAACTAGAAAAAGAAGAACAAATGAGACCCAAAGTCAGTAGAAGGAGGGACAGAATAAAGATTAGAGCAGAAATAAATAAAATTGAGAAGATAAAACAATAGAAAAATCAAAGAAAGCAAGAGCTAGTTCTTTGAGAAAATAAACAAAACAGATAAACCCATAGCCAGACTTATCAAGAACAAAAGAGAGTCTACTCACATAAACAGAATCAGAAATGAGAAAGAAAAAATAACTACAGACACCGCAGAAAATGAAAGAATTATGAGAGAATACTATGAAAAATTGTATGCTAACAAACTGGATAACGTAGAAGAAATGGACAACTTTCTAGGAAAATACAACCTTCCAAGGCTGACCCAGAAGGAAACAGAAAATCTGAACAGACAAATTTCCAGCAATGAAATTGAACTGGCACTTCCGGGAAGATGGCGGTGTGAGCAGGGCGGCAGAAATCTCCTCCCAACACTATATTTATCTACGAAAACACAGAAAATGCATCTATTCCTAAAAGAGAGACAAGAATACATAGGAAAGCGCACAGCGTGCAGCTACACCCGAGAGGACTCGGCACCCCAAGAGGCGGGTAAGATACGGAGCCGCGACGGGGCGGGACGCGAGCACTCCCCCACCCCAGCGCACCGGCGGGAGGAGAGGATTCAGAGCCGGGAGGGAGTGGAAGTGCACCCCGCGAAGTAGCCAGCCCCGGTGATCTGCGCGGGGAGCGCTGACCCACATTACGCAGTGCAGCGGAGATTGGAGAGACAGAGGGGCAGGATCTGAGCGGGGAACGCGCCAGGGGGCTTGCAGCTGGCTCCCGGGAAGGAAAAAAAAAAAGTGCGTGCTTTCTTCAGCGGTCTTAAAGAGACAGGAGCCCAGCGGAGGAGCCGGATCGCCCCAGCACACTCAGCCCAGCAGGCTGGGAGTCCTGGGGAGTTTCAGACACCTTAGCTGGCGACTGAGGAAGCGTAGCCATACTTAACACTTCTCACTGAGATCAACAGCCTCCTATTCGTTCCCACCCCTGCCAGAGCGATAAAGGGCCCTGCGGAGCGGCACAGTCACAGCTGTGGAATAGTGGGGCAATAGCGCCACCTAGAGCATTCTCACAGAATCTACATCCGGTGGGCATTTCTTTTTGTTTTTTTTGTTTTGTTTTGTTTTGTTTGTTTTTGTTTTTTCTTTTCTTTCTTTTTTTCCTTTTTTCTTCTTTTTTTCTCTTTTTTTTTCTTCTCTTTTTAAAGTCTTAAAGAGCCCAGCTGACATACGTGGCAACTATCAGTGACCAAATTATACAGCCATGAAAAGACAGAGGAATATGGTTCAGACCAAAATCAACCAGACAACCCAAGAGAGGGAGTCTGAAGGGATGGAAATGCACAGCCTCCCTGAAAAAGAATTTAGAATAAAAGTCATAACCATGCTGATGGACCTACCGAGAAATGTGCAAGAGCTGAGGGAGGAAGTGAGGGAACTGAGGAAAGACAATACAGAAATCAGACAAGCGATCGACGGGCTTAACAGCAGAATGGATGAGATGCGAGAGACTGTTAATGGAATGAAAACAGAGAACAGGAGTACAGAGCAGCTGAGGCAGAGAGAGATAAAA
>JAVSCE010013267.1:0-39237 GCA_032199065.1 Smutsia gigantea
AAAAATCATGCAGCTGCTTTGGAAGTCAGTTCAGCAGTTCCTAAAATGGTTTAAATATAGAGTTACCATATGACCTAGTAATTCTACTCCACTCATTCCTTGGGGCTATTATAAAAAAATATCATAAACTTGGTGGCTTAAAACAACAGAAATTTATTTTCTGACAGTTCTGGAGGCTATAGGTATGGGGTCAAGGTGACGATAGTATTGGTTCCCTTTGAAAGCTCTGAGGGAACTCACAAATTTCCCTTTAGAATCCATTCTATGCCATCCTCCTAGCTTCTAGTGGTTTCTAGTAATTCTGAGTATTCCTCCAGTGAAAGTAAAAGAAAAGTGGAAGTATACATAACATCCATCAACAGTTAAACAGATAAATAAATATGGGATATTTTATTTGATAAAACAATGATTTACTGATACATGCTGCAACATGGATGAATTTTGAAATGTTATGCTAAGTAAAAGAAACCAGTAAAAAAGGACCATATCTTATATGAATCAACTCATGTCCAGAATAGGCAAGTCTTTAGAAACAGAAAATAGATTAGTGATTACTTAGGGAGATGAGGGAGTGATTAAACGAAAAAGGAGAATGTTAGTGGTACAGGATTTCTTTCTGGTCTGATTAACGTGTTCTAAACTTGGTTGTGGTGATGCCTGCACAATTCTGTGGCTATACTAAAAAAAAATTGAATTTTACATTGTAAATGTGTGAATTCTATTGTATGTGGATTATACCTAAAAATATCTTTCATATATTTATAAATTGTAAACATGAAGTTACAGTATAAGATAATGATTTTAAAATTCCATAAATGGGAGAGACATCAGCAAAATGTCTGAACAGGAAGCCCGGGACCCTCTTACTGCCAAGAAAACACTGATTCAACAATTCATGGACAGAGTCTCTTTGTGAGAAATTCAAGGAATTGTGACGAGGCTTTGCACCCCAGGTGAATTTGAAACCAGCAAAATCAAGACAAATATTGAAACTTGAGACACCCTCTTGCCATAATCCCTACCCTTAGCATAGTGTCATATGACCAGAAGAAAAACTGGGAAGAGAAAAAGGGGTACTGCACCTCTAATGCCCCATCTTTTCCAAGGTCTACCCAGGATACTGGCTTCTATCTAGCCTGTTTCAGATGACTGATGGGATATGGGACATGGCACACTCTAGCCACTGGGGAAGATCACAATTCAGTCAGTAGTATTAGTCACTCACTCTGACTGCACAGAACACACTGAAGAACTCCAGCTTAACAACTGCTAAAAAGGGAGGGAATAATGTTCACCAATGACCCAAATTCTCTGGGATTGCTTGAGGAATTAGCTTCAGTTTCACTTGGCTCAAAATGCTGGTGACAGCTGGTATACTTTAGATACATGAAGACCACTAAAAATAAAGAAAATGGGTTAGGCTACCATGAAATTTTGAGAGGACCACATGACCTCTAGCCAGGCTGATTGGTGAGAGTCTTTGCAAGTACAAATTCAGTCCATGGAAACTAGGAGAGGTGGCCCTTTTGTCTCATGTGCAAGCACCAACACAATCAAGGAAAATGAAGAAACAGGAATATTTTACACACAAGGAACCAGATCAATCTCCAGAAACAGACCTTCATCAAATGGAGATATATGATTTACCTAACAAAGAATTCAAAATAATCATCATAAAGATGGTCACTGAGGTCAAGAGAGCAATGCACACACACACACACACACACACACAAAACAAACAAAGAAAAAGCGTCTTTAAAAGTGTTCCAAAGACTTCAGTGGACATTTCTCCAAAGAAGATATATAAACGGCCAGTAGGTATATGAAATATATGCTCAACCTCACTAATTATCAGGGAAGTGCAAGTGTTGGTATAAGAATATGGAAAAATTGGGACTTTTGGGCACTGTTGGTGGAAATGCAAAATAGTGAAGCCACTATGGAATGGTTCCTCAAAATTTAAAAATAAACTAAAAATTAAAAGTAAAACTGATATATGATCCAGCAATCCTACTTCTGGGTGTTTATCTAGAATTTAAATTAGGATCTTGATGAGATATTAGTACCCTGATGTTCATGGTAGCATGACAGCACTATTTACAATAGCCAAGTTGTGGAAATGACTTAAATGTCCAGCTACAGATGAATAGAAAAAGAAATATGCTTTATACATATAATGGAATATTATTCAGTCTTAAAATAGAAGGAAATCCTACAATATGCAACAAAATGGATGAACCTCGAAGGCAGTATGTTAAGTGTTAAGTGTTAATTGTTAAGAAATAAGCCATCACAGAAGGATAAATTCTGCATTATTCTACCTATATGAAGTTTCTAAAACAAACTCATTGAATCAGAGAGTAGAATTATTGTTACCAGGGATTCAGTGATGGAGAGAATTGGTAAATTGCTAATCAAAAGGCATAAAGTTTCAATTATGCAAAAAAGAGTAAGTTATAGAGATCTGCTGTACAGCATTGTGCCTATAGCTAACAATATTGAACTGCATACTTAAAAATTTTTCTAAGAGGGTAGATCTCATGTTAATTGTTCTTAATACAATCAAAGTAAAATTGAAAAAATATGCTGTAAATGATGCAATCCCTGTCATCAATAAAAAATACATAGCTAAACTATTTTCTAAGGAGTACTTACAAAGAAAAAAATTTTTTTTTATTGTTAATTCATTTTCAATAAATATTTGCCAAAATTAAGAATATTACCTAATTGTAGTTTGAAAGAAACTTATTTTTTTCAGTTTGTACTATTGTGGGTTTATTCTCAGTAAGACTCACCTATATACTCTTTGAAACAGATTTTCCAGTTTTAAAGGAGAAGAGAAAACTGTCACTTTTTGAAATCACATTGACACATTTTAAAATTACTAATAAAACCTTTCAGTTAATGGGAAATTGGAAAAATATTTGGAGGGATGTATTAGTAGGCTAGGGATTCCATAATAAAGTATCAAAGACCAGGTGGTTTCAAGAAATTAATTTTACTTTCTCATGATTCTGGAGGCTAGAAGTGATCAAGGTGTTACCAGGATTTGTTTCTTCTGACGGCTTTCTGGTAATCTAGTAGATGGTTGCCTTCTCCCTGTGTCTTCACATGGTCTTCCCTTTGTGTATGTCTATGTCCAAATTTAAAACCCAACTTAATGACCTCATTTGACCTTAATTACCTCTTTAAAGGCACTATCTCCAAATTCAGTCACATTCTGAGGTACTAGGGGTTAGAACTTCAACATAAATATTTTGAACACAGTTCAGCTTTGAACAGGAGGAATAGATAACAAAACCATTTGGAAATATATTTAAAGAATGACTTTTTACGATGAAAAGTTTCTTTCCTCTTGTGACTTCTTTAATAAATCTAAGTTCTATGGGCTGAATTTGTATTTGGAAATAGGTTCTTTAAAATGGTAATTAAGTTAAAAGATGTCATTAGGGTGAGCTCTAATCCAATATGACTGGTGTCTTCATAAGAAGAAATAACTTGAAAAAACATGGTACACATGAAAAACTATATGAAAACAGAGGGAGGAGTCAGCTGTCTGCAATCCAAGGACAGAGCCTTCAGAACAAACCCTGCCAACACCTTGATCTCAGTTACCTAGCCTCCAGAATTGTGAAAAAATACATTTCTGTTGTTTAAGCTACCAGTTTGTGGCACCTTGTTATGGAATCCCTAGCAAACACAGACTTTAGTATTGGGAACTAGGGTGTTGTAACATATATCTAAAAATATACGAATGTGGCCTTGGAACTGAGTAATAGGTTGAGGATAGAAGAGGTTTGATGTGCATATTAGAAAAAGCTTAGATTTCTTCGAAGATACTGTTGATAGAAATATGTATGTGAAAGGCAATTCTGGTGAGATCTAAGAAAGAGAAGAGAAGAACTGTTAAAAAAACTTTTATCATCTTAGAAAATACATGTATCATCATGAACAGAATGTTTATAGGTAGAAATACGAACATTAAATACACTTCTGGTGAAGTCATGGTCAGAAATGAGGATATTTGTGGGATTCATATATAAATCAAGTATAGAAATCAAATCTATAATAGTATCTGACTTGATTATTTGTAATTCATGATGTGTGATCAAGACCAAAACAGTTTCTGTGATATGACTGCCCTTGCATTGTTCACCATGTAAGAACTTGTTCACCATGTAGGAATGTTATGCCCCAGAAGACTGGAGACTGCTGAGAATTAGGCTTGGAGTTGATTAATGATTGTGTATTGGGTCTCCCATGCAGAATTCTACTGTTGTTAATAACCATTTGCTCAATAAATATGAAGGGTGTCCTCTCAGCACCACTCTTGTGCTGTTAAGCCTAGAGTGCCCTGGCTGGTCCTTTCAGATCTTTGATACCTCATCGTGTCTCCTCTTATCTGCGGGTCAGAAGCAGGGAGCGACTGACAAGTGGTGCCCAAACAGGGACCCTGAAGCTCAGAGTGGGGAAGCTCTGAAGATCATCGATCTGGTAAGACTCCCGGGAAAGCATTATGTAGGGACAGGGTCGAGATGTCAGGGACACTGTAATGGACCAAAATGAAACTAAAGCAGCTAAACCAGAGGATTATTTAAAATTACTCCATGCCCTCCTAAAAATATCAGGAGTGAAAACTTCTAAAAAAGACTTTGTTCAACTTCACAAATATATTAAAAAATATTGTTACTGGTTGCCACCACAGGGAACCCTTAAACAGGCTGATTGGGATAATGTATTAAGAGACTTTAAAAAGGCTCATAGACAGGGAAATGTTATTCCTGTGCCTGTTTGATCTTTATGTAATTTGATCACTCTGGCCTTACAAGCTTTGCAAATTCCCCCACTATCTGAACCCAGATCAGACACACACAAGCATGAGAGAGAACTCTTGGATAATGCAGTAAAATCAAGTAAGTGATCTTCATCCCTACACCCATCTGACTCTTCTTCGAACTCGTCTTCCTCTTCCTCAGAGACTGACAATGAGAGTCCCATTTATTCCTCTCATCATAAAAAACCCTCAGCTCCTTTTCCTGCTGCATCTACCTTCATGGCAGGAATTCGCAAAGCCCAGAAGGAGGGTCATATACATGCTTATCTGACACCCTTAGCAGCTTCAGTTAATTCAACTCCTTTTGAGCCAAATGAGGATCCTGATTTTCCACAAGGAGGGGTCAAAGCACTTTATACACCTATTCCTTACAAGACATTAAAAGACTTAAAAAGGAACACAACACTTCAAATTTGTTCCTGGCTATGATTGCTGTAGTCACCATAGGGGTAAGTTCTGCTAATGACATTAATCATTCATATTGGGCTTACATTCCTAAACCCCCAATCAATCAAGTTACTTATTGGCTCTCCCATGACTTGAAATAGCGTAAATATATTAATGGCATTAATCACACCATTGTTACTTCTTCTATTGACACCATTTATTGGTATGGAGGTGGGATGTCTCCTCCTACCCCACATTTACCTTTTGGGCCCCTGCAATATCAGTTATGGAAATTCCCTCAGCTTTACAGAGTCTGGTAGCTTAGAAAGGCCATATTTAGAATGATAGCATTACAAAAAGTAGTCAGTTAAGTTTTACAAAAATAAGAGTCATTATATTACAGCCTGTGTCAGATTGCCTTTTTTAATTATGATTGGTCACACAGCATGGAATTCATCTGGATATTAAATCTCCTGTGCAAACTGTTCATTCTATACTTTTATTAATAACTGTTCTTTTTTCCACAAAAAATGGTCTTCATATTCTTAAGGCTAGAACAGGTCTCTGGCTTCCAGTTCAACTACACCAAGAGTGGCAAGATTCTACAAGCATGATGCTTCTCCAATATACTATTGATAATCTTTTGAAGATAACTAAATGAATGACTGGATTAATCATTGCAGCTGTCCTGGGGATTATAGCCATTACTGCAACTGCTGCAACTGCTGGGGTCGACTGTCAGCAAAGCATTCAGAATGTTGACTTTGTTAATAATTGGAATTCTAATTCATCAAAATTGTGAACCACCCAAAGACAGATAGATAGTGAAATTAATGCACAATTGACTGATTTGCAACAAGCAGTTATTATGCTAGGAGATCAAATTGTTAGTTTGCAATGTCAAATTTCTATGAAATGTGGTTGGAATACATCTGGATTTTGTGTTACTCCTATACCTTATAATCATACTTATTTTCCCTGGGATAATGTTAAAAAACATTTGTTAAATCATGGTAATATGACTCAAGAAATATTAGAACTTCAACAGCACATTACTGATACTTTCCAGAAACAATTACAAGTATTAAGTGGTTCTAATCTATTGGAAAGCATGGCAGATGGAATAGGTAATC
The DNA here is from genome assembly GCA_032199065.1 of Smutsia gigantea. NCBI lineage: Eukaryota > Metazoa > Chordata > Mammalia > Pholidota > Manidae > Smutsia > Smutsia gigantea. The sequence goes on from JAVSCE010013267.1 coordinate 6,355, forward strand.
TGGACCCAATAAAATACTTAAAATTTTTTAGTGGTTCCACTGCTACACTTAAAATAATTGTATTATGTTTGTTATTTGTGTTTTGTACAGTCTGGAGAAGAGCCACCCCAAAACGTCAACGTGCTCAACAGCAATCAGCAGTCTTCTCATTACTGTTACAAAAGATGCAAGCTAAACAAAAAGGGGGAATTGTAGACACCCCCGCAATTAACTTTGCTGTAGTTCAGTTTCTGCTTAAGCTTGATTTAACTTTGCTGTAGTTTAGTTTTTGCTTAAGCTTGATTTATAACCGAAACTAATCTAAGAAAAAAGAACAGTATGTTTACTGCTTAAGTTTGATTAATAGCAAAAACGAATCTAATAGAAAGAACAAAGTGTTAATTCCTGGAATCTGGTATGAGTTATAAACAGTGTGCAACAGGAGCTGCAAATAGTTCCTGTGACCCTTCTGTGGCAAACCCAGACAAGGAACTTGCTGTGAAACTCACTAACCAGATGACTTGACTTAACACAATAAGAATATAAAAAACATATCTAAAACAAATATGGCTTAATACAAAAATCACATCTGATGGCTTAATACAAAAACCACATCTGATAAACCCTAATGTAAGGATACCTCAAGACAAGTGCTGGACATAGAAGCCACGGAGCATAAATCAGCAAAGAAATAAAAAGCTAACATTTTCAAAGAATATTGCTTCTCTCTCACTAACTTTACATCTCCCTGTGTGGCCCCGGAAGATGGTTGGTTAGCCAGAGACGGGTAAGATTCCTCAAGGGAGGAACAACCTAAGACAGGCACAGTTGCAGGGGGTCCATCAGGTGAACAATTGGGGTCCAACAGAGGTGAGGCTTAGAACCTCACCTCCCAGTTTTGAAAGAAATCTTCTGCACCCATGGCTGTTTTGTTGCCCTTGTTTCGCTCGGATCAATACCTGGTCTATAGGCACGAACCTGACAGTCTACACTTGCTTTCCTACTGCACTAAACTCTACTTTCCATCTTTATATTACATCACAAGATTAAAAAAAATAAATTATCTTTTATGGAAAAGTAAACTGTTAAAAATCTTTCTATTAGAAACTGTAATCTTTATTTCCTTTACCACTACTTCAACATTTTATTGAAAAAATAAGGGGAAATGTGGGATTAATATATAAATCAAGTATAGAAATCAAATGTATAATCATATCTGACTTGATTATTTGTGATTCATGATGCGTGATCAAGACCAAAACAGTTTCTGTGACATGACTGCCCTTGCATTGTTCACCATGTAGGAACTTGTTCACCATGTACGAACTTTATGCCCCAGAAGACTGGACACTGCTGATAATTAAGCTTGGAGTTGATTAATGATTGCGTATTGGGTCCCCCATGCAGAATTCTATTGTTGTTAACAACCATTTGCTCAATAAATGTGAAGGGTACCCTCTCAGCACCACTCTTGTGCTGTTAAGTCTCAAGTCCCCTGGCTGGTCCTTTCAGATCTTCAATATCTCATCATGTCTCCTCCCTTATCTGTGGGTCAGAAGCAGGGAGGAACTGACAATATTATTGGAAACTGGAGGAAAGGGGAGATCCTTGTTATAAAATGATTTGTTGTTTTTGGAAAAATGATGCAAAACTACTTGGCCAAACTGTGTGTAAAGCAGAACTTGTAGGTGATGAACTGGGATGTTTAGGTAAGGAGATTTCTAAGCAAAGTGTTGAAGGTATGTCTGGTTTCTCTGCTGATTATAGTATAATGAAAGATGAATGAGATAATTTGAAGAGCAATTGTTAATCAAGAAGTTATCAGAACTTGAAGATTTGGGAAATTCTTAGTCTATCCATGTTGTCAAAAAAAATGAAAAGCATATTCTGGAAAGAACATCAAGGGTGTGGCCATATTTGGTACAGATTATGGGTATGACGTATGGATCCAATCAATCATTTTGTCAGAAGCCAGTAATAGAGATGCAGTTATCCAGCAAAGATGTGTGGAGGATTTTTGGCTGATGGCTTAGACCCCCATGAATTACATGGGAGACCAACAAGGCTTTAGAGAATTTTTCAATGGCAAAAATGCCAACAGCTTAAAATGAAGGGGAAACAGGACAAAATGAAGAAAGGCTGCTCTACTTTGGGGATTCTATAGAATGCACCAATAAAGCTAGCCACAAACATGCATTGTCCTTCAAGAAAAGGGAAGAATGACCTCAAAGGAGACTCCTGCCACTGCTACCAGGGGCCCAGAGTATACAAACCTGGGGGATGGGACTGTCTTCTCAGTTCCAGAGGGTAGGGTCACCTCAGTTTCAGAAAACCAGACCCAGGGACCCGGAGTCAAAACTGATGCCCAGGGCCAAAAGATAAGGACCAATATGGGGGCCTGCAGAACAGAGCACTGATTTAAATAGAGTTATTCTTGAGCCTTAAAATCTAATGGAATTTGCCTCGCTAGGTTTGGAGTTTATATTATTATCTCTGTCTGCCTATCAGTTACTTGAATATATTTTAAAGTTCCACTTTATTCATTTATGTTTTTGATTGTACCTCTTAGTATAGCTTTTAATGGTTGCTCTAGGTATTACATTATATATAAGTAATTTATCACAGTCTATTGTTATTGTCATTTTACCAGTTCAAATGAAATATAGATTTTATATCTTTACATCTCTTTACTCACATTTATAATTGTCTTATATATTTTATTTGCATACTTTTAGAACCACATCAGACATTATGTTTGCTTCAAAAGTCAAACATAATTTTAAAACCTCAAGAGGAGAAAGTTATTGTATCTACCCAAAGTTTTGTTTGCTGTGTTCTTTAGTCCTTCCTGATATATCAATATTCCTTTTTTTTCATTTTCATTTTGTAGAGACAATGTCCTTTAGCCATTATTTTAGAGTAGTTCTGTTGGCTGCAAATTCTCTAACTTTTTTTTTTTCATTTGAGACTGTCTTTATTTCCCTTTAAATTCCTGAAAGATGTTTTCTTTTGGTATAAGGTTCTGAGTTAACATTTTTCATTCAGCACCTGAAAAACATGTGTCACTTCTTTTTGCCATACAGTGATTTCTGATGGGGAATCTGCTGTCCCTAGAACTGTTTCCCCCTAGGTGAGGTATCCTTCCGTTCATTCTGCATATAACAATTTTCTTTGTCTTTATTTTTCAGATGTTTCACTATGATATATTCTGGGATGTAATTATTTTGCTTTTTGCCTTCTGTTTGGGGTGCACTCATCTTTCTGAATCCATAGATTTATGTCTTTTGCAAAATTGGAATATTTTCAGCCATTATTTCTTGGAGTACTTTTTCAGTCCCATTCATTTTCTCATCTCCTTTTGCGACTCCAATGACAAGAATACTAGATATTTTGTTATAGTTCCAATAAGTCCCTGGGGTTTTGTCTCTATATCTTTTTATGTCCTGTTTTATTTTTCCCGTTATCCAGGTTGGGTAATTTCTGTGCTTCTATCTACAAGTTCACCAACTCTTTCCTCTGCCTCTCCATTCTTCTGTTGAGTCCATCCATTGAGATTTTTGTTTGTTTTGTTTTTGATTAATATGTAGGTCATCTATAGTCTTTTCATTCATTTTAAGTTCATTCTGTTTCTTTCTATCATGAGTGATTTTTGAATGAAACCTGGACATTTTGGGTATTAGAAAAATCTGGATCTTGCTTAAATTTTCTGTTTTATCTGCTTTATCTGATACCAATCTGGTCACTGAAGGAGGAATTCTTTCCTTATTTTTCCAGGTGAGGATCAAATTCAAAGTTCCCTACATTGTCTCCCTTGATACCCAATGTGGGGCTCCTGCTAAGCCTCTGCTGATATCTTCCTGGCTGGGAGGGGTAGGAGTGCCTCATTATTGTTCACCTTATGGTCTCCACTGATAGAACAGCAGGTGAGATGTGGCATTGTTATGACTAGGCAGAGATGACAAGTCCTAATTCTACCTTAGGCCTCCCTTGTCACTATCCCAGTGGGGAGGGACAGAACACTTTATTATTTCTGCATAAGAGTGGAAGTCCAGGCTCCCAGTGTAGGGGGATGGGGAGGTTCATTACTATTTAGTAGGAATTAAGTCCCAGCTCCTCTGACATCACCCCAGCAGGAGTTTGGGTGTAAGAATAGAAATCTTAGCTTCCCAGTCAGCCTTTTCTGGTGTGGGTGGTAATGGGGCCACATAATCTATGTTTGCTATGTTTGCGATGTTTGCTGGATTAGAGTAGTTATTTTCTGAAGATTTTCTGTCTTAATAAGCTGTCCTTTTCCTGGTCCATCAGCTAGAGAGAGCAGACGTTTGTTGGGGATTATTTGCTGTTACCATTGGCATTTTTGTTTTTTTTTTTTAATCTACAAGTGAAGTATATCATGAGGCAAAAGAAAATCCAGGAAACTTACTGTTACGTCTTTCCTTGGTGCCCAAGGTTCTTAGTCATTCCTATCTTAACTATTCAGAGACTTCTTATGTTTTATCTTATGTTCCAGGATTTTAAATTGTATTTTGCAAAAGAGACTAAAGTACATCTGCTCTTTCCTTCCAGAAATGGAAATTTATCTCACTCCAGATTTTTTTCTTTTTAATGTTAGGTAACTGTTCCTCTTTTTAAAATTTTAGGCAGTAACTTGTCTTCTGTTCCCCTCCTTTCTTTCATCCATTTTTTCTCTCAATTCCTGCCTCTCTTCTCTCCCTATCCTTAGTTTATTCCTTCAATACATGAAATGTTTCTTTAACTCATTATTTTACATACACAACAAAAATGATATAGATTAAAAAACAGAATAATAATTATATAACAATATTAACTTACATGGTTTTTAAGTGCTTACTGTGAGACAGGCATTGATCTCAGGGTTTTGTGAAATTACACTTTTGTTCTAAGTCAAAAAGTTTCTAATTCATTTGTGTGTATATGTATATGTTCAGATAAATATTATGTGCAGATTTATATATATGAACAAGTGTCAACTACTGCCAAAAAAGAGATAATTTTGGAGGTGAAAATATACATTTGAGTCAACAGAACATATCAATCCTTTTCTTAAGCTACATTTTGTTAAAAAATCTTTATACCATTACACCAAAAATAAGAACCCTAAATTTTATAATTGTGCACAATATTTGTAGAAAGAATATCTGGTTATTTGCACAAAGGCAGATTCCTTTTTGAATTTTTGTTTTTTAAAAACATGAAGTCTGTAGATTCAGCCATACTCAGAGTAAGGCACCAAGTACAGAAAATTAAATACAAGACGGAGGTCTCAGGAAAGAGACAAGAAGCATTATCAATTATAATGCATTTAAGATTAGAAATTATAAACAGAGGATAAGGCACATTAAAGACAGGATTACAACAAGAAAGAGACTGTCCATTAAAGAGAAGCTGGTAACAGGAAAATATACAGGTGATAAGAATGTGCAAATTAACAAAGATTTATTAACTATGTTTTTTCACCTTGTATGATAATAATTGGGTCTGGGAACAATTTCAGAGTGAGATACAGATGAAGAATAGGACTTCACATTAGTTCTAGGACTATCAGCTAGACATTGATAAGCATTAATCATAAAATGGTATTGGAGAAGAATATATCAAGATTTTGTCAGAAGTCTAGATGTATAGAATGAATGGCAAGATTCCTCTTACCAAAAGAGGGAAACATAGTGTTTCAAGTTATAAAATTCAGTCATACTTACCCAACAGCATTGTTAAATCAATGAATCTTACTTATAGTAAAGCAAATTAATAAAATCACTTATAATTGAAAGTGTTTTCATTATTCATTCATATCATCTTACAATGATTTGAAGCATGTGAAAGCTTTGAAGATTTATATGAAACTTTACTCAGAAGTGAATGAACTTGCTTTTGCAGGAACCATAAATCTTATTTTTGGTATTTTGATTCTTTCCTGTCCAAACAATGTCCATTAGAGGTAAACTTTATGTAATATTATTTTATATTTATATTTAAAATTTAAAAAGTCATAATTTTTAGGACTGCATCTTTAATATTATGATGATTAGAAAACATTTTAACCACCACTTACAGCAACATTATCCCTCAAACGAGGTCAATTTATACACCAAGAGAATAGCTATATGTTCCTTGTCCCACTGTTATTTCTGTCAAATAGTGGCAAGTGGCTGAAAGAGACTAGGTTATTTCTGCCCATTATTATATATTTTGCACAATGAACAGTAGGATAGTCCAACTTCATGAATGTATGATTTAAAATCTACTGTAAAAAACACTTCTTCATTTCAGCTTATGCATTTTAATGTCATCAACTAATTTTAGTGTGACCTAAGAGCTGTAGTATTAGCTGTTTAAAAATTAGCCTAACATGTTGAATTGTGTGTATAACACACATGCAACAGAATTGTAGAGATTGTGAAATGGAGAAACAAAAGATACTAGGAGGTTGACATGAAACAGCAGTCCAGGTCATAATGATGAAATTTTTCTATAAATAATAATACTAACAAGTGTTACCATTTAGTGAGTAGTTAATGTTCGATTATTTAATTCTCACCATAAACTCATAAATTAGGATTTTTACCCCCCTTCAAGTAAAGAAAAAACTTAAGAGAAGTTTATACCGTAGTCCAAGATTACTTGCTTAATAAACTCTGGAAAACAGTATGAACCCAGTTCTTCCAGATTTTGAAATGGGTGGTCTACTATTCTCTAACATAGTTCTTTGAAATGACACCCTTACCTATGTGCTTGAAAGCACTAATGCAAATAAGACTCAAATTTCATCCAAGCTTCCTAGCACTCACAAATATCTCGTCAAGTTAATTACTATTGAAGATGTTGGTAAAACTGAACTACAGGAAGCTCTGATAACTTATAATAAAAATTGCAATGAGTGATTTATTTGTTCACTTTTCTTGGATCTACCCTTCATTAAATGTTCATTAAATAACTGCCATTGATCGACAGGCCTGTGCATGGGTGATGATAAAAAAACAACTGGGCTATTAAAGCTTACTGAGTAGAGTAGGCATAAGCCACAAATAGTGAAGTAGATTAATGAGAAGAATTAAACAATGAGTAGTTACATTATGTACCATTTCCTTGATTGTCACATTATTTATGATACCTGTCAAATATAGAACATCTCAAACACCTACAAAAGTGGAAATGTAATTATGTAAACTAGACATATAAGCCTAATGTTGTGCAACAAAAGGAGCTCAACTATTGACACCTAAATGCCATCACTTTTTAGGGAATAAATAGAACATATAAAATAATGCATGTTTATGTATCCATTTTCTTACATATTTTCAATTTCTTCTTGTAATTGTTATTTTACAGACATTTCATCATACCAATAAAGTGAATAAATGGAACTAATGATGGTGGTAAAATATAGTCAAGTAATTTTAAGGATATAAAATTTATATTATATTAACATGAAGAAATTAATTAAGAAGAATTTTAAATATATCTTGCTATACAAATTTTGATCAATCAAACCCTGATTTTCACCAGTGGATAATGTTATTCAGTATATAAAAATTAGAATCCATTTTAAATTAGCCACATTAAAGAATACTGTGGACAACTCTGTGTACATAAATTGGACAACTTAGATTAAATGGACCAAACCTCAGAAACTACTGCAACTCAATCAGTATGAAATAGGTAATTTGAATAACCATATCATTATTAATAATTTGAATTTGTAATAAAAAAAATTCTCATAATAGCAATCTCCAGATCTAGATTTTACTGGAGAACTATTCGAAATGTTAAAGGAACAATTTTCACCACCTCTTCAAATTCTATTTCAGAAAATGGAAGCAGACAGAAAATTTTCCAATTCATTTTATGAAGCATATATTACCCTGATACCAAAACCATAAAAAGACTGCACAGAAAAGAAAAACTATGAATGTTTTTCATGAATATAGATATAAGCATCTTTAACAAAATATTAGCAAATAGACTGCAGCAATACATTAAAAGAATTACACACCATGACTAAGTGGAGTTTGTCCAAGGATTCAAGGCAATTTCAAAATTTGAAAACTAATCAGTGTAATCCATGTTAACAGTCTAAAGAAGAAAATAATCACATGATTATATCAATTGATAAAGAAAAGCATTTGACAAACTTCCACATTCATTCATGATTAAAAATTCTAAGGGAAATAGAAATACAGAAGAATTTCATCATTTTAAAGAAAGAACATGTGCAAGAAATCTACAGCTAACATTATACTAATGGCAAAAGACTGAATGCTTTTTCACTAGGATGAAGACCAAAATAATGATGCATACACTCACCACTCATTCAACATAGTACTGTGTTCTAGTCAGTAAAGAAAAACAACAAAAGTATACAAAAAGCCATATAAGTTGGAAAGAACGTAATAAATCTCTATTCATATATGACATGATTTTCTACATAAAAATATGCCAAAGAATCTGCAAAAAAACTTGTAGAATAAGTGAGTTCAGCAAAATCTCTAGATACAAAATAAATGTATAAAAATCAATTGTACATACTAGCAACTAAAAACTGGACACCAAAATTGCAAATACAATACCATTTACATTCTCTCAAACATAATATAAGTTACTTAAATGTAAATATAACAAGTCATGTATAGATCTTGTATGCTGAAAACTATATAACTTTGATGAAAAAATTAAGGAAAATATATATAAATGGAGAAATATACATCAACGTCTCATGCCCATGGATGGAAGACTTTGCATTGTTAAGACGTCAACTCTGTCTAAAATGATATAGATTCAACAAAAGTCCAATCAATATTCTAGCATATTTTTTTTTTAATTTGTCACTCTTTCTAAAATTTACATGTAGAAGCTACAAGAGAAGAATATCAAAGAGTTTTGATAAAAGAAGAAAAATTTGGAGGTTGCACATACTTGTGAATTACTATAAAGTCAAAATAATTATGTCAGTGTGTCATGGATGAAAGACTAAGTAATGGAACAGAATAGAGAATCCATATGTAGACCCATGCAAATGTAATAGTTTGATTTTCAGCAAAGTTGGAAGGACAATTCAGTGGAGAAAGTGTAATCTTTTAAGCAAATGGTGCTATAACAATTGGATTTCCATATGCAAGAAAATGAACCTAGACTCCTATGTTATACTTTATATAAATACCAACCATCAGTACAACACTAAAGGCATGATTCATGAAAAAAAGCGATAAGCTTAACTTCATTAAAATGGAAAACTCTGCTCTGTGAAAGACACTCTATCAAGAGAATTAGAAGACAAGCCATAAACTGGGATAAAATATTTGCAAAATATTTATGTTATAAATGACTTATCCAAGATATGTAAAGCACTCTTAAAACTCAGCAATAAGAAACCAAACAACTCAATTAAAAAATGGGCCAAAGATCTTAACATACACATCCCCAATAAAGATACACAGATAGCAAATAAACACATGAAAAAATGTTCAACATCATGATGTCACCAGGGAATGGCAAGTTAAAATAACAAGGTATAACCACATACTTATTAGAAAGGCAAAATTCAGAACACTGATTAACACTACATGATGACAAGGATGAGGATGTGAAACAAGAGGAACTCTCATTCATTGTTAATGGTAATGCAAATATACAGATGCTTTGGAAGACAGTTTGGTGATTTTTTACAAAACTAAGCACACTCTTACTATATGATCCAGCAATCTCACTCCTTGGTATTTACCCAAAGGAGTTAAAGACTATGTGTACACAAAAACCTACACACAGATATTTATAGCAGCTTTATTCATAATTGTCAACTTGGAAGCAACTAAGTGTCCTTCAGTAGGTGAATGGAAAAATAAACTGTGGAATGGAATGTATCCAGCACTATAAAGAAATGATAAAGCCATGAAAATGCATGAAGGAAGCTTTAATTCCTTTTACCAAGTGAAAGATGCCAATCTGTAAAGGCTACATAGACACCAACTGTATGATTCAAACTATATGACATTCTGGAAAAGGCAAAACTATGGATATAGTAAAAAGAGCATTGCTTGCCAGAGTTTAGGGGAGAGGCAGTGATGAATACGCAGAGCCCAGAGGATTTTTAGCCTTTTTATGATTTATTATCATGCATTGTCTGATAATATAATAATGGATGCCTGTCTTTATAAGCTTTTCCAAACACAAAGAACATATAGCACCATGAATAAACCCTAACACAAGCTATGAACTTAAGATGATAATGATATGTCAATGTAGTTTGTATGTTCATCAGTTGCAACAACTGTACCACTTTGGAGGGGGTTATTGATAAGGTGAGAAGCTATGCATGTGTTAGGCCAGAGTCTAAGGGAAATTTCTGTACCTTCTTCTCAAGATTGCTATATGTACCTAAAAGTGTTCTAAAAACTGGTCTATTTAAAAAAAAAGAAAAATCAACTCAAAATCAATCATAGTTCTACATTTATATTAAAAACTATAAAATTTCTAGAAGAAAATAAAAGGAAATCTTTGTAAACTTCAAACATTTAGTAAAGATACAAAAAGCAATTCATAAAATAAAAAAATCATAAATTCACCTTAATGAAAATCTAACACTTATGCTCTTGAAAAGACACTGTTAAGAAAGTAAAATGAGAAGCCACAGACAGGGATAAAATATTTGCAAACAAATATAAAGCACTTGTGTTCAGAATATATAAGGGACTCTCAACACTTAAAATGAAAAAACAATCTAATAAAAAATTGTTGACAGAAACTTAACAAGATATATGGATGGCAAATAAGCAGTGAAAAGATGCTCAACATCATTGGGGAAAACAAACTAAATCTACAATAAGATACCACTTCACATCTATTGAAACGGCTAACATTTAAAAACATTCTTATAATTCCAGTTACTGATGATGATACAGAACAAATGAAACTCATACATTGTGAAAGAAATCCAACATGGTGAAGCTAGTTTTTTATAAATTAAACGTACTCTTACCATATGATTAAACAGCTCTACTACTATTTACCCTATAAAAAGGAAAACTGATGAATACACAAAAACCTGTAGTTGTTTTATTCATAATTACCCATAAGTGAAAAAAAAAACAAATGTCATTCAGCTGGTAGATGAATGAACCAATTCATCTACCATACAACAGAATACCATTTAACACTAAAAATAAAATACTGATACACTCAGTAATGTGGATAAATCTCAAATGCATTATGCTAAGTGAAAGAACTGAATCAAAAGACTACATACTTACTGCATGACTCCATTTATTTGATACCCTGGAAAAATCAAAACCATAAGGACTCAAAACAGATCACTGTTTGCCTGACATTTGGAGTGGGATGAGTAATGACTACAAAAGGAGCACGTGTGAATTTGAGCACACCATAAAATTGCTGTATATATTGGTGTGGAGATGGTCATATGATTATATGCATTTGTATACAATCATAGGACTGTACACTAAAAAGGGTGAATTTTACTAAATGTTAATTGACTTCGTAAAACAGCTCTCAGCATTTAGAGAATTTTTTTTTGCGGATGAATTCTAGAAATTGCAATAAGAATTTTTAGATCCTGAGACTATAGATTGATACAGTCCAAACACCTAGAGTAAATTAAATAACTCCATATTAAAATAAATGAAATTTGAAAGGAGTTGATAAATACATTTATTTCTAGTCATATATAATTTCTGTGTGTGTGTGTGTATGATTATATAAAGTATTTAATGTTTTCCTGCTTTTTCATATAACAATCTATCTTGAGAGTTTTCCCAAGTCATTTAAAAATCATTGCAAGTGTAAATAGCTATTTGTAGGTCAAGTCATCTGCTGTTTAAAAAAGTCTTCCTAGGTTTGAATTGCTTAGGCAAAAGGGGAATATAAAATAACTTTCCATGAGTATCTAGTACTTAGTACAAAATTTGATTCATGTATATTTCCTAAATGAATCAATAATTAGTAACTATGTTCCTAAAAGTTTCCATTTGGTTGAAGTCTGAGATGCAGTAACAACATATGAATAAACACCAGATTTGTATATACCACTGGATTTGCTATCCAAAGTTCAAGCAAAAATCCCTTAAGCAGGGAGCAAAAATTAACAAATGAATCAATAGTTAATTGCAGGTTTATTCTATTATTGACTCAAAGCACCTGATAGCTTAAGCACTGACCTCCTTTATGACACTGTCTTGTTATTACTGCTTTTCAATAACAGGTAGTGGGCTTGGATTTTAAAAGAGCATGAACTTTCATTTGTATATTTTCTGTCACATGTCTTTACCTCAGGAGAAAATGTTATATACAATGAGGCTTTATAAATGACTTGTGGCTCCCACAAATAAATATATTCTATTCAGTCCATCATGACACTACCCTGCTTTTTTAATGTAAATTTCTCATTTTCAAAGCATTTTGAAACACATAATCCCAAACACCACCAAATTGTAGGTGTTAGCTCTAATAGGGATCAAGATAAAGCTTCACATGAATATATCCATGACTGACATTTTTTAAAATATCCTTTCAAATGAGAGCTACACTATCTAGATTAAAACCAGCTAACTCCACTGAAAAATTGTTATAAGAATATGAGGTTTAATTTGTTTTTCAGTAGTGGATATGTCTTTATACTGATCAAGATACACTTGCTTTTATGCAACCTCTGTAAAATGGCTTGTCAGGTTTAAGATTCCATAAGAATTTCAGTAATTTTCACAAGAGTTCACCAAAACCATGCCTTCATCAACTGAAATAACCAATCATAGATGTAAGAACAAGTAACACATTACCTTTTAACCTGCCTCAAGTACGTTTGAAATAATGGTTAGTTCTTAAATGTACACTGTAACTGAAAACCATATAAACAGCTTAGAATACCCTTGACTGGTTTTCATTTTCTGTGGCAGGGAACATCCTCATGGTACATTTGTTTGTCTCCTGATAAACAGAGAATTTCTTTCTCTCATGCTCAAACTTGTATTTAGAAAAGAAAACTATTCCAGTGACTTTCAGAACTTACTATACCTTCATATAAATCATAAGTCACAAATGCTTAACACTGAATAGTTTACTCCACAAGTGCTTTGGAGTGGTTATTGTACAAATGTATGGTTATATACAAAAAGATTTATAGAGGAAAAAGCAGTGGCTCTTTTCTGGCTGTGTATCAAGGGACAAAATGAACCAGCTCAACTTCCAGTCCCAAATGGTTTCTTTGTGAGGTTCTGGAGTAATTCACCTTGGACCCTGCCTGCTTGGCTCATTCAGGGTATCACTAGGAGAGTATGTTATCACTTGGTTTTTGTTTGCAGGTTAGAAATAAGGTTGACCTGATTACTTTTCAATACCAAAGTAAAATGTTATTTGTTGTCTGACAAACAAGTCTGTCAGATACATGGATATTTTTCTCACTAGACTCATTTTTTTCCCAGTATAGTTACAAGTTTCTGGAAGTCAATCTTCTGATAAAGAGGGAAATGTCTCTTGTTGATTTTTATAGATGAAAAGGTCAGAACTACAGTTATTTAGAGAAAAAATAGAATTAAAAACAAAACAAGAAAGATAGCTCCTTTGAGAAATAGAAGATTGTTAATGAAGTAGTCTGGCTGTCATCATATACTAATCACAGAAATATTTGTTCCAGACATTCCTCCTTAAAAATCAGTTCTTTATCTCCACCCTTGGATACAATAGTCTCTCACAGTTGAAAATTTTTTGATTTTATATTGCTTACTGTAAACTAATTAATAGCAGTGATAAAATTAACAATTAAAACTGGCCTACCATTTTAATATTATTCAGAAAATCAGACTTACATGTAAAGTGCATATTATACTGGCAGTTGGCATACTTTATGTGTATTAACATTGAAAGCTGGGTAAACTTATAATGTTAAAATATATACACTTGTGTTTCCAGTTGGTTTACTGGTGTCATTTAGTGAATGAAATATTGTGTCAACAAACAAATCGCAAAATTATTGCATTAGTAAAGTCACCAAAATAGTTAGCTCCCATGATAAATGGCAACATGCTCACAATCCTTAATTCCCATTTGTATCCATACCTTAATGTAATACTATTCTGCAGCTCCCCTCATCAAGAGATATAAACAATTTTTCCTTCTTTTGAATCTGAGCCTACGTTATAACTTCCTTTGGCCAACAGAATGCAGTATGAGCCACCATGTTCATTTTGAACCTAAGCTATAAGTTTTTCATGCTTCCATTTGTTCTGTGGAACCTTGCCCGAATTCCCTGAGAACAAACATGTGGGTTAGGTTGCTGGAGGATAAGAAATCATATAGAAAATTCACTCTTCCAGTTCAGGGTTTCCTAGACCAGACAGCCCCAAGGCAACCCAGCAGCTGATCACAATGCAACAGTGAATCCAGAGGGAACCACCTAACCCATACCAGCCAAATTGCTGACTTGAACAATAACAAGTTAAAAGAGCTGTTGTTCTAAGACTCACAGCATTGGGATTCATTGTTTCACAGAAAAACAGTAATGAGTAACTGACACACTATGAAAAAATTAAGTATTCATATGTTTAGTTATTTTTGCTTAAGTATCTTAACAGTGTTCATCAAAATGAATTCTGTTATATAAAAAATATGATTCCATTTTCATATAAGCTGATAAGTCTTCCTGTGGGAACCCCAGGTTGCTGATACTGCTGCTGATGCTTGCTTGCCCTAAGAAATATTAAGGAAAAAGGTAGACTGAAAGAAAAGGAGATTAATCTAGGACATCTGAGTGAAAATGTCTTCCTTAAGTATCTTGAAGGAGCTTTACATAGGGCTTAAACAACTTTAAAAAGTAAATATTGGGGGATTTCTGGGAAGATGGCGGCATGAGGAGGGAGGTGGAAATCTCCTCCCAAAACCATACGTGTTTATGAAAATACAAAAAATACAACTATTCCTAAAAAAGACATCAGAAGATACAGGACAGCACACAGTCTGCATCTACACCTGAGAGGACTCGGCACCCCCGAGGTGGCAGTCTTAAAGAGACAAGGGCCCAGGATCATCCCAGCACACTCAGCCCAGCGGGCTGGGAGTCCTGGGGAATTTCGGACCCATTGGCTGGCGACTAGGAAAGAGTAGCCACACTCAGACGTCCCACAGCAATCAACAAACTCTCATGCTTTCCCGCCCCAGCCAGGGATACAAAGGGCCCTGCGGAGCAGCACAGCTGTGGCTGTGGAACAGTGGAGTAACAGCGCCACCTACAACATCCCTACAAAATCTACACCCAGTGGGCGTTTTTTTTCTTTTCTTTTCTTTCTTTTCCTTCTTTCTTTTTCTTTTTTCTCTCTTTTCCTTCTTTTTTCATTTTTTTCTTTTTAAAAGTCTTAAAGAGCCTAGCTGACATATGTGGTACCTACCAGCTACCACTTTCATCACCATGAAAAGGCAGAGGAATATGGTAGAAACAAAACTTACCCAGACCCAGACAACACCAGAGAGGGAAATTGAAGGGATTTAAATGCACAACCTTCCTGAAAAGGAATTCAGAACCAAAGTCAAAACCATACTGATGGATCTACAGAGAAATATGCAAGAACTGAGGGACGAAGTGAGGGAAGTGAGGAAAGACAATACAGAAATGACACAAGCCATCAAAAGGTTAAGCAGCAGACTGAATGAGATGCAAGAGACTGTTAATGGAATAGAAATCAGAGAACAGGAATACAGCGAAGATGAGGCAGAGAGATAAAAGGATCTCTAGGAATGAAAGAATATTAAGAGAACTCTGTGACCAATCCAAATGGAACAATATTCGCATTATAGGAGTACCAGAGGAAGAAGAGAGAGAAAAACGGATAGAAAGTGTCTTTGAAGAAATAATTGCTGAAAACATCCCCATGTTGGGGAAGGAAATAGGCTTGCAGTCCATGGTAGCCCACAGACCTCCCAACACAAGGGACCCAAAGAAGACAACACCAAGACACATAATTATTAAAATAGCAAAGATTGAAGATAAAGAGAGAGTATTAAAGGCAGCTAGAGAGAGAAAAATGATCACCTACAAAGGAAAACCCATCAGACTATCATCAGACTTCTCAACAGAAACCTTACAGGCCAGAAGAGAATAGCATGATATATTTAACGTAATGAAACAGAAGGGCCTCGAACCAAGAATATTGTATCCAGCACGATTATCATTTAAATATGACAGAGGGATCAAACAATTTTCAGACATGTGAAAGTTGAGATAGTTTGCCTCTCATAAACCACCTCTACAGGATATCTTAAATGGACTGCTCTACAGGGAAGCACCCCTAAGGCTAAAAAGATGTCACCAGAGAAAATAAAATAATAGCAAAGAAAGCAGACCACCCAAATACTAACTAAAGGCAAAGAATAAAACAGCTAGTATATAAAGAATGGAGGAGGAAGAATAAGAAGGGAGAGAAATAAAGAAACATCAGACTGTGTTTACAATAACTTAACAAGAAAGTTAAGGTAGATTGTTAGATAGTAAAGAAGCAACCCTTGAACCTTTGGTAACCACGAATCTAAAGCCAGCAATGGCAATAAAAACATATCTATCGATAATCACCCTAAATGTAAATGGACAGAAATCACCAAACAAAAGACACAGAGCATGGATAAAAAAGCAAGGCCCAACTATATGCTGTTTACAAGAGACTCACCTCAAACCCAAAGATATACAGAGACTAAAAGTGAAGGGATGGAAAAAGCTATTTCATGCAAACAACAAGGAGATAAACGCAGGTGTTGCAGTACTTGTATCAGACAAAAAAGACTTCAAAACAAAGAACGTAGCAAGAGATAAAGAAGGACATTACATAATGATAAAGAGGTGAGTCCAACAAGAAGATATAACCATTATAAATATATATGCACCCAACACAGGAGTGCCGACATATGTAAAACAAATACTAAAAGAAATAAAGGAGGAAATAGAAAGCAATACATTCATTTTAGGAGGCTTAAACACACCACTCACTCAACCTGACAGAAAATAAGTAAAGACACAGAGGCACTGAATAACACACTAGAACGGATCGACCTAATAGACATCTACAGACCTCTACACCCAAAGGCAAAAGGATACACATTCTTCTCAAGTGCACATGGAACATTTTCCAGAATACACCACATACAAGGTCACAAAAAGAACCTCAATAAATTGATAAACATTGAAATTCTACCAACCAACTTCTCAGATCACAAAGGTATTAAACTAGAAATAAATTTTAGAAAGAAATCAAAAAGATTCACAAACACATGGAGACTTAACAACATTCTCCTAATTAATCAATGGGTTAATGAGCAAACCAAAACAGACATCAAAGAATATAAGGAGACTAATGACAAGAACAACACAAAGCCACAACTCCTGTGGGACGCAGCAAAGGCAGTTCTAAGAGGAAAGTATATTGCAATCCAGGCCTATTTAAAGAAGGAAGAACATTCCCAAATGAACATGCTAAAGGCACAATCACTGAAATTGGAAGAAGAACAAATAAGGCCCAAAGTCATCAGAAGGAGGGACATAATAAAGATCAGAGAAGAAATAAATAAAATTCAGAGGAATAAAACAATAGAAAAAAATCAATGAAACCAAGAGCTGGTTCTTTGAAAAAATAAACAAAATAGAAAAACCCCTAGGCAGAATCATTAAGACAAAAAGAGAATCTACACACATAAACAGAATCAGAAATGAGAAAGGAAAAATAATCATGGACCCCACAGAAATACAAAGAACTATGAGAGAATATTATGAGAATCTATATGCTAACATGCTGGAAAACATAGAAGAAATGGACAACTTCTTAGAAAAATACAACCTTCCAAGACTGACCAAGCAAGAAACAGAAAAACTAAACAAACCAATGACCAGGAACGAAATTGAATCGATAATCAAAAAACTACCCAAGAACAAAACCCCCAGACCAGATAGATTCACCTCTGAATTCTACCAGACATATAGAGAAGAAATAACACCCATTCTCCTTAAATATTTTCAAAAAATAGAAGAGGAGGGAATACTTCGAAACTCATTCCGTGAAGCCAGCATCACTATAATAACAAAACCGGCCAAAGACTTCACCAAAAAAGAAAATTACAAAACAATATCCCTGATGAATGTAGAAGCAAAATTATTCAAAAAAATATTAGCAAACTAAGTTCAAAAATACATCAAGAGCATCATACACCATGATCAAGTGGGATTCATCCCAGGAATGCAAGGATGGTACAACATTCGAAAATCCATCAACAACATCCACCACATCAACAAAAAGAAGAACAAAAAACACATGATCATTTCCATCAATGCTGAAAAAGCATTTGACAAATTCGGCATCCATTCATGATTAAAACTCTCAACCAAATGGGTATAGAGGGCAAGTACCTCAACATTATAAAGGCCATATATGACAAACCCACAGCCAACATCATACTTAACAGCGAGAAGCTGAAAGCTTTCATCTATGATCAGGAACAAGACAGGGATGCCCACTCGCTCCACTGCTATTCAACATAGTACTGGAGGTCAGAGCCACAGCAATCAGACAAAACAAAGACATGCAAGGCATCCAGATTGGTAAAGAAGAAGTCAAATTGTCACTATTTGCAGAAGACACGATATTGTACATAAAAAACGGTAAAGACTCCTCTCCAAAAGTACTAGAACTAATATCTGAATTCAGCAAAGTTGCAGGATACAAAATTAACACACGGAAATCTGTTGCTTTCCTATACACTAACGATGAACTAACAGAAAGAAGAATGAGAAAAACAATTCCTTTCACTATTGCATCCAAAAGAATAAAATACCTAGGAATAAACCTAATGAAGGAAGTGAAAGACCTGTTCTCTGAAAACTACAAGACACTCCTAAGATAAATTCAAGAGGACACTAACAAATGGAAATTCATCCCATGATTTTGGCTACGAAGAATAAATATTTTCAAAATGGCTATACTACCTAAAGGAATGTACAGATTCAAAGCAATCCCTATCAAACTACCAACAGTTTTCTTCAATGAACTGGAACAAATAATTCTAAAATTCATTTGGAACAACAAAAGACCCTGAATAGCCAAAGAAATCCTGTGAAGGAAGAATAAAATAGGGGAATTATGCCCCCTGACTTCAAACTCTACTACAAAGCCATAGTAATCAAGACAATTTGGTATTGGCACAAAAACAGACCCACAGACCAGTGGAACAGATTAGAAAATCCAAACATTAACCCAAACATATACAGTCAATTAATATTTGAAAAAGGAGCCTTGGATATAGAATGGGGAGATGACAGCCTCTTCAGCAGCTGGTGTTGGCAAAACTGGTCAGCTACAGGTAAGAGAATGAACCTGGACTACTGTCTAACCCCATACACAAATATAAACTCAAGGTGGATCAAAGACCTGAATGTAAGCCATGAAACCATAAAACTCTTAGAAAAAAACATAGGCAAAAATCTCTTAGACATAAACATGAGTGATTTCTTCATGAACATATCTCTCTGGGCAAGGGAAACAAAAGCAAAAATGAACAAGTGGGACTATATCAAGATGAAAAGCTTCTGTACAGCAAAGGACACCATCAGCAGAACAAAAGGACATCCTACAGTATGGGAGAATATATTCATAAATGACGTATACGATAAGGGGTTGACATCCAAAATATATAAAGAACTCACAGACCTTAATAAACAAAAAGCAAATAATCCAATTAATTAATGGGCAGAGGACATGAATAGACACTTCTCCAAAGAAGAAATTCAGATGGCCAACAGGTATATGAAAAGATGCTCCACATCGCTAATCATCAGAGAAATGCAGATTAAAACCACAATGAGATATCACCTCACACTAGTGAGGATGGCCAACATCCAAAACACAGACAACAATATATGTTGGCGAGGATGTGGAGAAAAGGGAACCCTCCTACACTGCTGGTGGGAATGCAAATTAGTTCATCTATTGTGGAAAGCAGTATGGAGGTTCCTCAAAAAACTCAAAATAGAAATACCATTTGACCCAGGAATTCCACTCCTAGGAATTTACCCTAAGAATGCAGCAGCCCAGTTTGAAAAAGACATATGCACCCCTATGTTTATCACAGCACTATTTACAATAGCCATGAAATGGAAGCAACCTAAGTATCCATTAGTAGATGAATGGATAAAGAAGAGGTGGTATATATACACAATGGAATATTATTCAGCCATAAGAAGAAAACAAATCCTACCATTTGCAACAACATGGATGGAGCTAGAGGGTATTATGCTCAGTGAAAGAAGCCATGCAGAAAAAGTCAAGTATCAAATGATTTCACTCATATGTGGAGCTTAAGAACAAAGAAAACAACTGAAGGAACAAAACAGCAGCAGACTCACAGAACCCAAGAACGGAATAATAGTTACCAAAGGGAAAGGGCCTGGGGAAGGTGGGTGGGAAGGGAGGGATATGGAGGAATAATGGGCAATAAGATAAGCAGATGTAATGTTGGGGGGCATGGGGAGGGCTGTACAACTCAGAGAAGACAAGTAGTGATTCTGTAGCATCTCACTACGCTGATGGACAGTGGCTGTAATGGGGTTGGTGGGGCAGACCTCGTGAAGGGGGTAGTTTAATCACCATAATATTGCACATGGAATTGTAGATTAATGGTACCAAAATAAATTATAAAAAAAAATACAGGTATGTCACGGGGAAAGCAGTACAACACGGAGAATACAAGTAATGCCTCTACTGCATATTATTACACTGAGAGACAATGGGGGTGGGGGTGATGATTTGATAATATGAGTGAATGTTGAAACCACAGTGTTGCTCATGTGAAACCTTCAAAAGATTGTATATCAATGATACTTTAACTAAAAAAAAAAAAAGTAAATATTGGCTGTGCACAGACATTACCAAAATAACTGGAGAAGAGTAAACACATCTGTTAAACTTATCACTCATCATTAAATAGATAAAAACAAAAGTTGTTTAATAGAATTCAACTGTCTCTTCTACTAAGTTCATACTGATTTTTTTTAACACAGCTAAAGAGTTATTTCAATGCATTGCTTCAAAATGTATCATGGAGAAGAAATTTTATTGTGGAGACCTACACTCATGGAGACAGGAAAGTGCTTTATACTTTAATGTCAGGTAATGACGGTAATAAAAAATTAGATTAAAGAAAATCAACTAATTATTATGTTTCCTTTGTATAAATTATGTCTAGATATAGAAAAAATAATGGATGTAAATATTCTTCTAAGGAAAAAGTCTTTGATCTTTATAACTAAATTAAGTATCAAAAGAATGGCACTGTCTTCACACAAAACTATGCTTGAAGGAAATTTGATCTTTATAACTAAATTAAGTATCAAAAGAAAGGCACTGTCTTCACACAAAACTATGCTTGAAGGAAATAGTGGCACTCTAATAAAACCCAAAGTAATGTGAAGATTTTAGGGGCACTGATAAATCTTTGAAGAAGCTATACTCTGGTTCTGATATCAGGCTATACTATTTTTCAGAAGATCCACTGATTGTAAAAGAATGAAATTCAATGACACAACCATAGTGAGACGATTTGATTTAAAATAATAACATGTCTGCAGACTACAAAAGCAGTGTAATTACATTAGAGGTTTAAAAAAACATACAGCATTCATTATGCTGTGTTGTAATTTGTCTATGCTTCAATATGCAAGAGAAGTTTATTAAATAGAACAATATTTCATAGTGCAGGATCCTTTACATTCAGTATTCCAGAGACATTCTGCTCTTTTGAAATAGAAAGCAGATTTTGTCACTAACATCTAAATATATACATACACACATACACATAAAAAATACATCTTCTTTATCCATTCATCTATCATGATGGTTACATACATTGCTTCCATATGTTAGCTATTATACATAATGATGCAATAACCATATAGTTGCATATATCTTTTTGAATTAGTGATTGTGTTTTCTGTGGGTAAATACCCAGAAGTGGAATTATTAGGTCATATGGTGGTTCTATTTTTATTTATTTTTTAATATTTATATTTATATTTTATTTATTTATTATTCTATTTTTAATTTTTTAAGGAACCTCCACATAGTTTTCCATTGTGGCTGCACCAACTTACATTCCCACCAATAATATAGAATGGTTCCCTTTTCTCCACATCCTCATTCTCACCAACACTGGCTATTTCTTATTTTTTTGATGCTTGTCATTCTTACTGGTGTGAACTGATATCTCATTGTGCTTTTGATTTGGATTTCTCTGATGATTAGTGCTGCAGAGTAACTTTCTGTGCATCTGTTGGCCATCTATATATCTTCTTTGGTAAAATGTCTACTCAGGTCTTTGAAGAATCCATGTTTGAAAAAAAGAACAAAACTGGTGGCCTCATGAACCCTGATTTCAAACTATACAACAAAGCTATAGTAACCAAAACAGTATTGTACTGGCAATCTGTATTTCTACTATGATACCGAAGTAATTCTGATGCCTATTAAAATTTATGAATAACTGCCACACCTATGATCTTAACCTCATGCTAGCTCTTGGTATCATATTTCTTCCTGAATTCTAGGGTTGCTCATAATATTTGCAAGAGTACACATGGAGCAAAAGTAAAAAGGGAGACCTGCATAACATAATGTTCAGGAGACCTGAACATTAAATGTTGTGTTACATAAATATGCTGTATCCTAGTGCTGAGACAAGTATATCTTTTAACAATTGAAAAACTACATGTATTCATCTGTCAAGCCTTTAGTGTCATGTGTGTGTGTGTGTGTGTGTGTGTGTGTGTGTGTGCAGGAGACCATGGTCTTGCTGGGTTGGGTAAGTGGGGCAGATTCAATTTCCTTCAGTAGGGGGTCTGCTGCTACTTTTTGCTTAATGTGAAGTCTGGACTGCTGGAAGATATTTGTCAATGTTCCTGCTCCACATGTAACTTTCAAAAGTTCCTGGAAACCTCCAGCATTAGTCTGCTGTGGCTGGGAACTCAGTTATACTCATGTGAGAGGACAGTTCTTGGTTCTACTAACAAAACATCAGTCTTACACTTCTTTGAAAAATATTGTTCAATTACATTCCATTTCTAGCCCAACTAGCACTATTTTGAAACCAAGCACTTCCAGTTTAACTCCCAAGACATTATTACTTCTGAAAATTAGCCATATCAAAGTAAAAGTATTTGTTCTCAAATAATAAATATGACATTATGATTATAAACTGGAAAATATTGAAAAAATTGTATTTAAAATATTTTGTGTATATAATGCTAAATTCAAAGGCTGCTGTACATTGTCCATTCATTTTCCTACTATTGTTATTGACTGCACATGTAATTTAAGTATGATTCATCATAAATTAAATAAATTTATCTCTAATAAAGTTTCTAACTTCTAATTGAGACTTTTGATCTTTAAGAACAGTAAAAACTAGCAACTTTAAATGTCTAAACCTTCAGATAGTTTTAGGATAGCAAGTTACATCTCCATGTTTGAATATTTGCAAGTGAGGGAGAAGAGTGAGCAGTGGAAAGCAATTTTGAGCATCTCTTGGTAACAAATTTTTTGCTGGAATATATATAAAGCACATATTTTAAGTCTCTAAAAAAAAAACCAAAAGCTGAAAACAATAAAAGCAAGTACGAAACAGTATCATTAACATTGACATGAACTTATGTTCTTTTGGCCATGCACTTGACTCATGTGGGTTAAACTGGGGTATAGAAATATTTTCTGATGATAGGGATCGGCAAACAAGAATGCAATGATGTCTTTAAATCTTTCTTTTAATGGAAAACACATAACTAAAAATCTGACCTCTCCTCTGTCAAAACTTTTAATCATAAGTTAATCCTCTTGTTTCTTAATTATATCAACTCAGTGGAAGTCTTATTAAGAATTATGTACTCAAATTAAAGACAATGCATGAAGTTAGCCTCATGCACAAAATTAATAGTTTCAAAATTGGAGATTTAGCCTTAACTGAAATGTCATGATTCACTTCAATTTGCTTCTGCAAAAAAAATAAATCATTTATAACTACTTCAAATTGCTTCATCCTCTGAGAAAAGTCAACATTTTCCTATGATTGTCTTAACATCTGTTATGTACCATATACCAAAAGATCTCTATTTTTATAGTGCATGAGAAGATGATATTCAAATACAGAGCTCTTTTCCAAGTGAATCAAAAGATGGTGCTGACAATTATCCATCTATACAAATGTAAGACAAAATGAATTAACAGTTGTAGCTATCTTTCTTTTAATTTATTGTTTTGAAAATATAAAATCCTGTGCAGATAGAACACATTATTATTAAAGCAAAATTTCAAGCTTCAACATTTTAAAGAGGGATTTGATCTTACACAGTATATGTGCTTAAAGGAGAAAATAACAAAAATAATTTAGAAAATAAAGTGATGTAGTTGCAACATCCATTAGGTAATAATATTATTTGAGAATAATATAGAATTAGTTGACATGATATATATTTATATGGTTTCTGATAAGAAATTTTTTGCTAAATCGACAAGTCTCAAACTGGCATATTAATTTTGTCCCCCAAAATTGAAGTTGCATTTTCAGAACAGCCTTTTAAAAACACAGATATGAATAATGATATTCTTCCCTAAGAAGTATTATGATATTTTATCATCTCTCCTATAATTTAACAATACCTATATAGCAGATACTACCATTCCAATGTGCTTGAAAGGTAATTCAAAAAAAGTATTCCTTAACTGATCTCCTTTTGATCTATCACTCATCTTTGTGATAACTGGGGAAGGAAGGGGTGGAGCACAAAATAAGGAGAAATAAAACCAAAAAATAAGCCTGACAAATTAAAAAGAAAAAAACTTCCAATTCCCAGCCAGTTACTTTCTCTATATTGACAAACTGACTTAAAAGTTTGTATGGAAAGGCAAAAGATCTGAAATAGCCATCAGATTATGGAATAAGATGAATAAAGTCAGAAGACTGACATTACCCAACTTCAAGACTTACTACAATACTCCAGGCATTAGAGAGTGTAGTACTGGTGAAAAAATAGACATGGAGATCCACACAAACATAGTCAACAGATTTTTGGCCAAAAATTCAAGGGCAATTCAATAGAGAAAGGGTAGTATTCTTGTTACAGAAAAAAACTGAAAAACCTGGACTGGATCGCTGACGAAAGAACCAAGCAGCACTTAGAGCTTGGAGTGTTGAGGTTTTAATTTCACAACTGTGGGCTCAGAGGGGAGTAATCTCCCAAGGTCTGAGCCCCGAACAAAGGCAAGGGGAGCAATATATGTCTTTCTGCTTCCATATCTACAATGTTTCTACGTGCACAGCAAGCAAGGGGAGTAAGTTTAGGGAGTGAGCTTAGGGAGTGAGTGCCTGGCAGAGCGGGAAATTAAGGGAGTGTTCTGTTGTTTTTGCTAAGAAGAGAAGCAGAAGGGAGCCACCTGGACTAGATTGCTGTCCTTGTAAATGTTTCCCCATCATTCTCAATAAATGTTTAGGGAGCAGCTGGACATCCACTTACCGAAAAAAAAAAATGAATCTAGACTCAGACTTCACACCTTTCACAAAAGGAACTCAAAACTGATCACAAGCCTAAATATAAAATGCAAACTATAATACTTTTAGAAGATAATATAGGAGAAAATGTAGATGACCTTGGGTTTGGACATGACTTTTTAGATACAATCCAAAAGCAAAATCTATAAAAGAAAAAAAGGGGTAAGTTGGATTTTACTTAAATTAAAAATGTCTGTTCTGCAAAAGGCACTGTTAAGAGAATGAAAAGACAAGCCTGGGAAAAAAATCCTTGCAAAACACATGTCGGATAAAGGATATTCAAAATATACAACAAACTCTTAAAACTCAACAATAAGAACACAAGGAACTCAATTAAAAATGGGAAAAAGATCTGGAAAGACATCTGCCACAGAAGATATACAAATAGCAAATAAACATGAAAAGGTACTCAACAACATAGGTCATCAGGGAATTGCAAATTAAAATAACAATGAGATACCACTGCACACCTATTAGAGTGGCTAAAATTAAAGAATACTGACAATACCAAATTATGGTGACAATGTGGAGCAATAGAAACTCTCACGCATTGCTGGTGGGCATCCAAAATGGCACAGTCACTTTGGAAGATAGTTTGGCAGTTTCTTACTAAACTAAAAAAATTCTTACGATATGATTGAGCAATCACATCCCTCAGTATTTACCTACAGTTAATGAAAACACATCCAGGAAAAAATTTGCATACAAACCTTTATAACAGCTATTTTCAAAACTGCCAAAACTTGGAAGCAGCCAAAATGTTCTTCACTCAGTAAGTGGATAAATAAACTGTAGAGCATCCATACAATGGAGCATTATTCAGTGACAAAAAGAAATGAGTTGTGGAGCCATGAAAAGACACGCAGGAACCTCAAATGCATATGGCTAAGTTAAAAGTATTGACAAGAAAGTGAGGTACAATTTCACAGATTTTATATTTTTCATATGAATAAAGACTGCTTTCATATGATTAACTTATTAAAATGCAATATTCAAAACTAAATTTTTCAGTTCAACAAAATCTGTTACCTACCATTTGATTTCTATATTTAGTGAGAAGTCCAGCTGCCACAAAGAACTTGACAATATTTTAAAGCCCAATTTAACATGTTGTCCATAGATGGTTAAAATCCTCACTCTTTAGAAGGTGCCACTATATATGTCATAAAAGTCTTTTTTAATTGGTCATATTTTTCAATGTCTAGTATGTTAACACTCATTGAATTCTGTAATGCTTTACTGTTATTCTTATTATTGGGTTGATGCTATTTTGCTTAACATTTTTATTTTTTTCTCAAAATTTTAGTTTTTTCCTGTGTAAAGTGATATGAATGGCATTTCACACCTTTTTTTGAAAAATTGAATAATTTTTTCTTTTTCAATTGAAATATCATTGATATACAATCTTATATTGGTTTCAAATATACAACACAGTGGTTCAGCAGTTACCCATATTATTAAATCCACACCCCCGTCTACTGAGGATAATATCTGTCAACATAGAAAGATATTACAATCATTGACTATTTTCTCCATGCTGTACTAATATCCCCATTACCAACTTATTTTATGACAGAAATTTTGTGCCCCTTTGTCCCACTCACCCTCCCCACCCATCCACCCCAACCCATTCTCCATGGTAACCACTAGTCACTCTCAATGTCTATAAGTCTAGTGTTATTTTGTTCATTTTGTTTTCCTTTGTTTTTATATTCCATAAATAAATGATATCATATGGTATTTGTCTTCCTCTGCCCAGCTTATTTCATTGAGCAAAATATCCTCTGGATCCATCCATATTATTGCAAATGGCAAAAATTCTTTTTTAAATATCTGAATAATATTATACTGTATATGTGTACCACCTCTTCTTTATCCATTCATCTATTGATGGACACAGTTTGCTTCCATATATTGGCTACTGTAAATACTGCAGTATAAACATAGGGGTGCATATATCTTTTTGAATCAGGGATTTTGTTTCCTTTGGGTAAATTCCTGGAAGTAGAATTATTGGATTGAATGGTATTTCTATTTTTAATTTTTTGAGGAAACTGCATACTGCTTTCCACAGCAGTTGTACAAATTTGCATTCCTATTTCTCCACATCCTTTTCAATACTTGCTTATTTCTTGTCTTTTGGATAGTGAACATTTTAACTGGTGTGAGGTAATACTCATTTTAGTTTTGATTTGCATTTCCGTGATGGTTAGTGATGTGGAGCATCTCTTCATGTGTCTGTTGGCCATCTGTTTTTCTTCTTGGGGAAATGTCTGTTTAGGTCCTCCACCCATTTTTAATTGGGTTATTTGTTTTTAGGTATTGATGCATATGAGTTCTTTATATATTTTGGATGTTAACCCCTTGTCAGATGAATCATTTACAAATATATTCTCCCATACCATAGGTTGCTTTTTTGTTCTGCTGATGGTGTCCTTTGTTGTACAGAAACTTTTTAGTTTGATGTAGTACGATTTGTTCATTTTTGCTTTTGTTTCCCTTGTCCAAGGAGATGTGTTCAGGAAAAAATTGCTAATGCTTATGTTCAAGAGATTTTTGCCTAGGTTTTCTACCAAAAGTTTTATGGTTTCATGTCATACATTGAGGTCTTTGATCCATTTTGAGTTTACTTTTATGTATGGAGTTAGATAGTAATCCAGTTTCATTCTCTTGCATGTAGCTGCACAGTTTTCCCAAAAACAGTTATTGAAGAGACTATCCTTTTCTTATTGTATATTGATGGCTCCTTTATATTATATTAATTGAGTATATATGTGTAGGTTTATATCTGGGTTCTCTATTCTTTTCCATTTATCTATGGGTCTGCTCTTGTGCCAGTACCATATTGTTTTTATTGCTTTCGTTTTGTAGTATAGCTTGAATCCCACAAGCAAAATACCCCCAGCTTTCTGTTTCCTTCTCAGGATTGCTCTGCTTTTTGTGGCCTTTTGTGGTTCATATGAACTTTAAAACTATTTGCCTAGTTCATTGAAAAATGCTCTTTGTATTTTGATAGAGATTGCATTGAATTCATAAATTGCTTTAGGCAGGATGGCCATTTTGACAATATTAATTCTTCCTAACCATGAGCATGGGATAGATTTCCATTTATTTGTGTCTTCTTTTAAATTTCTCTCATGAGTGTCTTTTAGCTTTCAGAATACTGGTATTTCACCTCCTTGGTAAGGTTTATTCCTCAGCATTTAATTCTTTTTGATGCAATTATAAATGGAATTGTTTTCCTGATTTCTCTTTCTGCTAGTTTGCTGTTAGTATATAAGAATGCAACAGATTTCTGTGTATTAATTTTTTATCCTGCTAATTTTATGATACAGTTATTAGTTCTAATAGTTTTTTGGTGGTGTCTTTCAGTTTTCTATGTATAATCCATGTCATCTGCAAGTAGTGAGAGTATTACTTCCTTACCAATATGGATGCCTTTTATGTCATTATCTCTTATGATTGCAGTGACTAGGACCTCCAGTACTATTGAATAAAAGTGGTGAGAGTGGAAATCCTTGCCCTTTTTCTGATCTTAGAGGAAAAGCTTTCAGCCATTCACCATGGAGTATGATGTTGGCTGTGGTATTGTTGTATATGGCCTTTATTAGTTGAGGTACATACACCCTATGCCCATTTTGTTGAGAGTTTTTATCATGAATGAATGTTGAATTTTGTCAAATGGCTTTTCAGCATCTATTGAGATGATTATTTGGTTTTTATCATTCTTTTTGTTAATGTGGTATACAATACTGATTGACTTAATATTATACCATTCTTGCATCCCTGGAATAAATCCCACTTGGTAGTGATGGATGCTCCTTTTGATGTATTTTTTAATTCAGTTTGCAAATATTTTGTTAATGATTTTTGTATTTATGTTCATCAGGGATATTTATTGGTCTATAATCTTTTTCTGTAGTGTCTTTGCCTGGTTTTGTTATTAGAGTGATGCTGGCCTCATAGAATGAGTTTAGAAGTCTTCCCTCTTCTACTTTTTGGAATACTTTAAGAAGGATGGGTATTGCCTCTTTAAATGTTTGGTGGGATTCAGCTGTGAAATCATCTGGTCCTTGAATATTGTTTGTTGGGGGTCTTTTGATGACTGATTCAATTTCATTGCTGGTAATTGGTTTATTCAGATTTTCTGTTTCTTCTTGGGTCAATCTTGAAAGGTTGTATTTTGCTAGGAATTTGTCCTTTTCTTCTAGGTTGTTCAATTTTTTGGCATATACTTTTTCACAGTATTTTCTAATAATTATTTGTATTTCTGTGGTAACTGTTGTGAATATTCCTTCTTTGTTTCTGATTTTGTTTATTTTTGTACTTTCTTTTTCTCTTAATAAGTCTGGCTAGGGGTTTATCTATTTTGTTTATCTTCTCAAAGAAGCAGCTCTTGATTTCACTGATTTTTGTGAATTGTTTTATTCATCTCTATTTTTATTTATTCTCTGATCTTTATTACATCCCTCCATCTACTAACTTTGGATTTCATTTATTCTTCTTTTTATAGTTTCCTTAATTGTGAGCTTAGACCATTTATTTGGGATAGTTCTTGTTTCTTGAGGTAGGCCTGTATTGCTATGTGCTTCGGTCTTAGTATCACTTTTGTAGCATTGCACAAATATTGAACTCTTGGGTTTTTGTTTCATTTAACTCCATGTATTGCTTGACTTGTGTTTTAATTTGTTCATTGATCCATTTATTATTTAGAAGCATGTTGTTTAGCATCCATGTGTTTGTAGACCTTTTTGGTTTCTTTGTGTAATTTATTTCTAGTTTCATACCATTTTGGTCTGAAAAGCTGATTGAAAACAATTTAAATATTTTTAATTTATTGAGGGTCTTTTTGTGGCTTAGTATATTATCTATTTCTGGAGAACATTCTGTGTGCACTTAAGAAAAATGTGTACCCTGCTGTTTTGGGGTGGAATGCTAGATATCTCTTAAGTCCATCTGATCTAATGTATTGTTCGGTGCCTCTGTTTCCTTGTTTATTTACTGTCTGGTTGTTCTGTCTATGAGAGCAGAGTGTTAAAGTCCTCTAAAATGAAGTTGTTGAAATTTATTTCCCCCCTTATTTTGTTGGTATTTGTTTTACACATCTTGGGGCACCTCTGTTGATTTCATAGATATTTATAATGGTTATATCCTCTAGTTGGACTGATCCTTTATCATTGTGGAATGTCCTTTGGCTCTCATTACTTTCTTTGTTTTGAAATCTATTTTGTCTGATATAAGTACTGTTATTCCTTTTTTCTCCCTATTACTTGCATGAAATGTATTTTTCCATCTCTTCACTTTTAGTCTGTGTATGTCTTTGGGTCTGAAATGAATCTTTTGTAGGAAGCACATAGATGGGTCTTGTTCTTTACTCATTCTGCCACTCTATGTGTTCTGATTGGTGCTTTCAGTATATTTACATTTAAGGTAATTATTGATGGGTATGTACTTATTGTCATTTTATTAATTGTATTTTGATTTTTGGATAGCTCTTTTCTGTTCCTTTCTTCCTCTCTTATCTCTTGTTATTTGATGGTTTTCTTTTGCATTGTGATTGGATTTCTCTTTAAATTTTTTGTGTATCTGTTACAGGCTTTAAGTTTGTGGTTACCATAAGGTTCAAGGATAGCTTCCTGAGTATATAACAGTCTGTATTAAGTTGATGGTCACACTATTTAGAACATAATTTAAAAATATGTCTTTTTTAGTCTTCTTCCTCCTCCACACTTTAAGTATTAGGTATGATAATTACCTCTTTTGTGTATCCCTTCACTGATTTTGTGTTTAGTTGGTTTTACTACTTTTGCTTTGCTTTAATTTCATAGTTGCCTGGTAAGTAATTGGCCTCTACTTTACTGTGGGGTTATTTTCACTAGTGAAAACCATTTAGGCTTAGGAACATTTCCATCGATGGTAGTCCTTTTAACATATCCTGTAATGCTAGTTTAGTGCTTATAAATTCCTTGAACCTTCATTTATCTTGGAATTGTTTAATCTATGCTTTAAATTTGAATGATAATCTTGCTGGGTAGAGGATTCTTGGTTGAAGGTCCTTCTTCAGTACAATAAATATTTAATGTCACTCCCTTCTGGCCTGTAAAGTTTCAGGTGAGAAGTCTACTAATAAACTGATGGGGTTTACCTTATAAGTAATTTTTTTTCTCTTTCTGGCTGTTTTCAATATTTTTTCCTTATCCTTAATCATTGTCATTTCAATGATTATATGTCTTGGGTTGTCTTCCTGGAGCTCCTTTTGTTAGGGGCTCTCTGTACATCCATGACCTGAGTCTCTATTTCCTTTCCCTGATTACAGAAATTTTCAACAATCATTTCCTCAGTCTTTCTATCCCTTTGTCTCTTATCCTTCTGGTATCTTTATTATGTAAATATTGTTTCATTTGGATTTGTCACACAGCTCTCTTAAATTCTCTCTTCCTAGAAATTTTTTTCTCTGCTCTTCAGCTTAGTTGTGTTTCTGTTCTCTAACTTCCACCTCATTGATTGTCTCCTCTGCTTGCAACAATCTGTTATCTATTTCCTCCATTTTATATTTCATTCCAGTTACTGTATTCTTCATCTGAGTGACACTTTTTCAGCTCTTGTATCTCTTTGCTAAAATCCTTCCTGAAATATTCAATACTTTTCTGCAGATCAGTGAATATACTTATGACTGTTACTTTGAAATTTTTATTAATAAGTCTGGTGATACCCATTTAATTTAGTTCCCTTTCTGGTGTCTTATCCTGTATTTTTGTTTGAAATATATTCCTCTACTCTTCATTTTGTCAGGATTTCTGTGTTTCTTTCTTTGTTTTAGAAGCAGCTGCTGTCTGGTCTACAGAGTAATGACTGTGGTACCCAGTAATTTCTGTGTTACCCAGAAGCTCAAGACTCTTTCCTCTCCAGGGCCTGGTTTTCCTTTGTGGAAAGGCCTAGTTGCTCTTGGTGGGCAAAGGGTGCGGCCACCTATCTGCCTGTCTGCCATCTGTGATCTTAGTCTACTGTTGCTGGCATTTTTCCTCATCTGGCCCTTTGTGTTCAGTGCTGTGGCTTCTGCTGGGATCACTGTGGGTAGGGCCTCCCTCTGCTGCCATGTAGTGATGGCAAGGCTGTAGGGTTAACAGTATTGGTGGGGCAGGTGTGTGGCTCTGGGTCAGGGGGTGGCACCAGTGTCCCCTAATCATGGTGAGGTTTTCAGTGAGGTACTTGGCCACCCACAGTGAAAATGGAGCTCTTGGAGCTGGCTTCTACAGGTGTGTTCTCAGTTGGGCTGAGACAAGGCTGAGAAAGGTAGGAGAGACTCCATCTGCCTTC
>JAVSCE010013268.1:0-26083 GCA_032199065.1 Smutsia gigantea
GGATGGGCGTCAAGTCACCACTCTGCTCCAACTGGGGAACAGTTCCAGGTCCCAGCAGGTAGGGGGCTGCCCCTGCTGCCTGTCCAGCCGTGACTGGGGACCGTCTCAGCTCCTCCTGGCCCAGGTGTTGGGACTTGCCTTCCCTGAGAAGTGACAGGCTGCTTGAAACATGTGCCTTCAGTGGCGACCTGTCCAGGGCCACCGGGGTGCTGGCTACAGGGTCCTGCTCCGAGTCAGGGCAGACACCCAGAAGTCACACCTGGCTCGGCACCGGCCCGCCAAGTGAAGTCTGCGGGGGCTTCCCGGCCTTGTCGCTGGACTGGGAGGGCAGCCACAGTGTGTCCTGTCCCCCTCCAGGAACCTGGCCCAGTCGGTGTGTGAGGAGAGCCCCTGAGCACCCTCACATCATGGGAAGGCTCAGTGTGCTCAGGGAAACTGAGGCACATCAGCCCCAAGTTTTTGCTGCGCCGTGAGCAACCCCCAGCACCGTCGGACTGACCGCCGGGCCTCACCAGTCTGGGTGCACATGCGTCGCGGTCCTGGCTGGGGTGGGGCATCATGCATGTCTTCCTGCTGCCCCTGAGCACCGCCCGCCCCTGCTGTTTCCTGGTGCCTCAGCCTGTGGGTGCAGGGGGCCCAGGGGCCCTTCCATCATCTCAGCCCTCTGGGCCAAAGGCGGGAGTTCCTCCATCACACATCTGCTCACATGTGTCTGCCCCTGCCTCCCCCTGGCGGTGGGGAGGACGGTCGGGGGGCTTTTCTTTCTTGGGTCACAGAAACTTTCCTCTCCCCAACATCTTCCTGAGGCCCAAAGCACTGAGTGGTCCTGGACCCCAGCCCACAGTAAATGCCAGGGGCTTCTCCAGAGCCCCTCGTTGGCGGCCCCTGGGGCACTCCCCCACCTCCTGCTGAGTTAGCCTTCCCTGATGGAGGTGATTTCCCCCTCTCAGGCCTCCAGAAAGACCAATTAAAAATGAAACTGGGCCAGGTCACGGGCCAGCTCCGGCCCCTCCAGCTGTCCAAACACGCTGCGCCTGCTGGGTGACCTGGGGGAGGAGACTGCCCAAACCCCCGGGCTGCAGGGGGGCGCCCAGGGCCTCGGGGACTAGAGGCTGGGTGCTCAGGGGCCCCTCCTCTCTGCTGTCGCTTGGACTCCGTCCTGCCTGGGACCCCAGGCCAGCCTTCTCCTGTCAGGAATTTGTCACCACCGCTGGACTTTAAGAGGTGGCTAGAGAGGGCGGCAGAGGGGAACCCTCAGGGCTGCGGTGGTTGCAGACACTGGGGAGCCATGGGCAGTGGTTGGGTTTGGATGAGAGGATGTGGGGGTGGGGCTCGGCCTTGGGGTCCAGTGGACCTGGGGGTGAGGCCTGGCTCACCTACAGGGCTGGGCCTGCATACGCCCAGGAGACATGAATTTCAGAGTGGGAAGGCTGCGAGTGGTGGGGTGTGTGGCTCTGAGCTCAAGGGGTACCAAGGCACAGAGAGGATACATCAGCCCATGGCTGTGGGCCTGGGGGGGCATCTTCTGGAATGTTGTCCTCCCCAAGGGGAGCTGTTGGAGCAGAAGGAACTGGAAGCCCCTCACACAGGCCCCAGGACCACAGGGGGTGCGTGTCCGGGAAGCCTCGGCGTTGGGCAGGGAGGAGTGGAGCAAGATGCCAGGACAGGGGTTCAGGGGTTAGCAGTGGGGAGGGGAGAGGGCAGCCGGCACGTGGGCTCAAAGACAAGCCCGGCGCCCTGGGGTCACTAGGATAGGCTCAGCTCTCCGTCCCCTGGGACTGGGCTTTGCGGAGTGCCCACCGCGTGGCAAGCGCTGGGTGGACAAGCTGCGGGAAGGAGCTCCGCCCCGTCAGGGGCCTTGAGGGGAAGTGGGGGCCTGGTTGGACCCACTGGGCTTTGAACGACCCAGCTGGGTGACTCGGGTGAGTCTCTGCTGACAGCCTCACCTGTGAACTGTGGACAATGAAGGGACCTCAAGTTGCCACAGAGTAAAGGAGCCTGCAGGTGAAAAGAGGAGGCCTCGATGGAAGCAGCTGCAAGGGAGCCCCTGGATTTGAGAGCTGGCGTCTGGGCCCGGCCCCTGGCAGCCGGCTGCTGCAGGCATCCCTGGATGGGGAGCTGGCCGCTGCGTGCCCGGGAGGTCTTCTGGACAGGTGCAGAGACAGGCCAGGGCAAGGTGCAGACTGCGTTTCGGGGCAATAAACTCCTCATCAGCCGAAACCAGGAGAGAGGAGTTGTGAGGCCCGGGCCTGCTCAGGCCCCGAAGCGCTACTATTCTGGCAGCCACACCTGCGCGCCCCACGGGCCCTGCAGCCCAGAGGCAGCCTGCCGTGGGGGGAAGGTGGGGCTGCCCAGCTCCCAGGAGGAGTGGGGGGCAGCGTGGAGGCCAGGGCTGCCTGGCTGATTGCCATGGGGAGAAGTATGGGAGAGGGTCTGGGCGGAATGAGAATTCATTGTTTTAAAGGAAAAGATGATGTGAACTCAGATTTATTGTGGGGCAAGATGTGTAGGACCTGCTGTAAAATGGGGAAATGAGACAGCAGACGGTGGAGTCCAGGGCAGCCCTGGTTCTCTGAGAACCATCTGTGGGGGGCCTGGGCAGCGGAGTCACAAGGAGGTCCCCAGGCCCACCCCCCATGCTGTGTCCTGTCTTCCCGCCTCCATGTCTGCTGGCTCATCTCCAATCAGCGGGGGTGCCTGGCTGCTTTGTAAACGAGGTGCCCTTTGGTTGGCGCCGGGGACCCCTGCATAGCACTGTCTGTCCTGCTTCCATGGCAGGTCCACAGGGGCCCTCTCCCTAAGCTGAGGCCAGAGCCTTCCGCCCTGCACCCCAGCAGGGTCAGGGCCTGGCCTCGGCGGGCACCCACGGCTCCGTGAGGGCCCCGGGCACCGTTGGGCCTGCGTCACCTGCTGCACCCTCACCCCTCCAGGAAAGCCATCATGCAGTCTACAGGCTGAGAAACTGAGGCGATCAGGAAGCATTTAGGGAGCATCTAATGTATACCAAGCGCAAAGGGGCCAAGCTGGGCTGGGGGTGGGAGGCTACCAGGGTAACTGTGGGCCGAGGGGCAGCAGCAGGTGGGACAGAACCTCCCCTAGGGAGTCGCCTAGGGGGGCTGAGATCCCTTTCAGGTAGAGCAGTCCGGAGGACTTCCTGGAGGAGGAAGAGGACGTTCAGGGCTCTGAGGGGGCTTAACAGCTCTTTGGACCTTAGTTTCCCCTCTGTGAGATGGGAAGAAGATGCCTGCGCTGTTCACTGCCCAGGTTTTCTTAGAAAGGAGCAGATGAGCTCACAGATAGGAAACCACTAGCGCTTTTCCCTACGTGCCTCTGTTTCCCCATTTGCCAAGCGGGTCCAGGAGTCACCATGTCCCAGGGCTCACAGTGAGCCCTGGCGACCTAGAGGCCGAGCCCTGGCCCGTGGTGTGGACCGCCTCCTGACCTGTCTCAGAGAGCCCAGCGGGCCACTCTGGGGACTTGCCAAGGGCTTAGGAGAAGCCGTGGAGGTCCGCACCGTGACCCAAGGCCCTGGCCAGGCGAGCTGGGTCTCTGTTCATCCTCTGCAAAGAGGAAGCCAGGCCGGGAGCCCGGTGGTGCAACCCAGTCCTCGTGTTGACAATCGCATGAGCTTGTGCAATGAACGTGGGGTCTGAAAAACCGCTGGCTATGGCCACACGCAATGGGCAGGCCAAGGAGTCGCCCGGGAGGCAGCCCACTAGCTGAGGTGGCCTGGGAGACACGGCCACTGGTCCCTCCGCCCAGCTGGGGCCCGAGCCAGCCAGTGGGATCCCAGCTTTCCTGGCTCTCCTGCCCACAGAGGCCCAGGCCTGCCCTCCCTCCAACGTCACTGCCGTCCAGCCCGTGTTACCCTGCAAGCCCCATTCCCAGCAAAGGGCAAGAGGCACGGGCCTTGGTTGGAGCTGCCCTGGGTTTGAGTCCTCCAAGTGCACGTTGGAGTGAGTGACACATTCCCTCCTCAACGCAAGAGGGCCGCAAGGGGAAATGCCCTCTGGGGCACGGGAGCCCCGTCAGACGAGGTCCTGGCTAGGGAAGGGGGCTGGGAGCAGGAGGACCACAGAGGATGGGGAGGGCGTCAGGCAAGGCTCTGGGTCCATGGGTCATGGGAGAGGCCAGGAGAGGGGGCATGGGGCAAAGGTCAGGGCAACAGCCTCTGACCCAGAGCCTGGTGGCCCCTGAACAGGAAGGGCCCAGGTGAGGAACCGGCTGGGCTCTGTCCGCTGTGTGCCCAGAGGAGGCCCAGGTGGCACCAGGCAGACAGCAGTACCATGATAGCGGCTGCCATGCCACCGTGCTTCTCCACCCGCTCCTGGCCGGGGGACCACGCCCTGGTCTCTGCCTTGGCAAAGTGCGGGCAGAAAGGAGGCAGGAGGCAGAGGTCCGTGTGTGCCCCAGGAGTGACAGCCCCCCAGAGGACAGCCCTTAAGTGTCGGGAGAAGGGGCCTGCAAAGCTGCCCCCCAGGATGCCCAGCCTTAGGCCTGGTCGGGTCTAGGGTTGGGAGGGGCTGCTGGGGCCCTGGTTATCTTGCTCCCCTGACAGGGTGCTGGATACAGCGCCCAGAGCCCCGCCAGGCCAGCTATCAGAGGTTGCTGCAAGTGTGACATCACCAGGCGCAGGCTGGGCACAGGGCGGGGTGCCTGAGGCCTTCCCAGCCCACCCAGTGCCGGCTATCTGGGGTCGCCTCCCTGACAGAGGTGATTGCCCAGAGCAGAGATAGAGGCTGGGAACAATGTGGCAGGGCCGGCTCCCAGCTGGGGTGGGGAGCAGCTCAGCAGAACCAGCGCTGTGGGGCTGGTATGAGCATTCCCTCGGAGAAAGAAGAAAACAGTGGCGGGTGGGAGGGATGGGGGAATTGCCTGGAGCCATGGGTGTATTTGAGCAGGCCTCTGGCCTCCTGCCCAGACCACTGTCCAGGGACCCCAGCCTTTGCCACACCGGCCACACTGGCCACACGCTCTGCAGGCCTGGCTGTGTGCTCCCCACGTGGGAGGAAGCTGTAGGACAGGGGGACATGCCTGCTCCCGGGGCTGCCCAGCCCTGCCCTGACTGCGGGCTTGAGTGCCATGTCCAGCGTGTGACCTGTGGCCCAGGGAGGGAGAAGAAGACACCTGTTCCATGCCCACCTGGGGCCTGGGGGCCTCGCCTGGGCTTTGTGAGAGCAGAGGAGGGGCCTGTCTCACCAGGTGGAGCATCCTGGGACCCAAGAAGGCCCCTCTTCCCACACAAAGGGCCCGCCAGGGCCCCCACCCTGGACCCCCCCAGCGCCTGCAGCCAGCCTTCCTACCTGCTCTTGCAACACCCACGTGGGAGCTGGGGCAGACGCCCGAGGTGCCCGCTCAGGCTCCGACGTGCCCCCTGGGCCCCCCTCATGGAGCTCTTCTTCCGTGGTGGGGCAGCCTGTGCAAGACCCCGTGGGGCTCCGTGACTCTGCGGCCCCGTGGGTTCTTGGGAGGGCAGTAGTGGGCACTCCCTGGCCCTGCCTTGCAGGGAAAGGTGCTCCGTGGCCAGACCCTCTGCTATGAATGACCCCACGGAGGCCTCTGTCCTGCAGAGGGGCAGGGGTGGGAAAGAAGGGGTCTGGGCCTGAGCCAGTCCCTGACCCTCGGGCAGCCTGCGGCAAGTCCATGTCAGCCTCACATCCCAGTTCCCACCCCTGTGAACGGGACATCTGCCGAGACCCTTGTCAGGTGTGTCGGGCCCCTCCAGGAGGCTCTGTGCCACATGCCTCCCTGGGAGAGAGGCCACAGTCCCGTAGGAGAAGGGGCCCCTGGGTGCCAAAGGGAGATGGCAGGCTCTGCCCGGGCCTGTCTGGGTCTCAGGGAGCTTCCCCAGGACCGGTGTGATCAGAGCCGGGAGAAGCAGCAGGTCTGGCAGGTGAGTGACACTAGGGGCCACTCCACTCTAGCTGGACACCCCCAGGGCCTGTCCAGCCTGGGGCCCGACTCCTCTCCCCCTCCTGCTCCTCCTGGGCAGGGGTGGGGGCCAGGCTGAAGGCAGGCGGGCAGGCGGCCTGATTCCCTGGCATCCTGTTCTCTGCACTGGCCTCGGCAGGTGACAGGGGCCCTCCGTCCTGTGCGGCAGATGGTGACGGGGTGATGGTGACGAGCGGACAAACGGGCCTCCTCTGTGCGCCTCGCGCTGTGTGGCTCCTCTGCACCCCCCGTGGCTCTAGCCTTGGTGTCCCTTTCCCTGTGAGCAGCCGTGCGGGCTCCGTGCTCCCACCACCTCTGCTCTTCCTACAGCACCCTGGGAGCACGGTGCTGCCGGGCCCCTGGGACATCCTCGCTGCCCCACCGTCTACGGGCTCTGCTGGGGCCAGGAGGGGCCGGAATCAACCCGCTTTAGAGCCCCACAGAGATCTGTGGAAGGCAGGAGGGAGGGAGAGGTGTGGAGGACTCCGGCCTGGGGTGGTGAGTGAGCTGCGGGGTGGGGCACAGGCAGGCCCCAGGGGAGCCTCTGGTCAGGGCCTGGCATAGCCCAGGAGGCTGAGGGCAGCACACTGGTGGAACTCTGTCAGCCCCAGCAGGGCGCCCATCCCCACACCCCTGTCCTCCCCCTGGCAGTGCGGACCCTCTGGCCCTTACCCTCCCTCTGTGCAGCGCCCAGCACCTCCACACCCCTGCCTGGGCAGCGCCCACCCAGCGCAGGTGCCCCGCCTGCCCTGTCCCTCAGGTACATCTCTGCTCAGCCCCTGCTCCATGCTGGCCTTCAGTGGGCAGGGCCTGGGTCACTTTCTCCAGGGAACCTCCCCTGGAGTTTCTGGCAGAGCCCATGTCTCCCGGGGCCTTGGAGGAGTTCTGATTGGCCTTTGTGGGGCCTAGCTGGGGACCCAGAGATGCAGGACCAGGGTCCTCGTATGGGGAAACCACCCTTGCAAACCCCGCTGGGCTCTCAGGACTGCTCGGCTGCGTGCAGCTGAGAGCGTGCACATTTCCACTGCATGGCGGCTCATGGCCCCTGGGGCCAGGGTGCAGAAAGGTACCTACCACAGGTCGTGCCTTCCTGGCCCTGGGCCCCCTCTTCCTTTCCAGCAAACCGGGAACCCACAAAGAGGCCAGGGCCACTCACGGACAGGGACCCGGCCTTGGTGCCTCTGGGCCCAGAGTGGCGGCTGGGGAGCCTGGTGGCTCTCTGTCCTCTCCTTACATTGGGCATAGGGGCCTCTTGAGGGGCTTGGGGTGCCTCTCAGGCCTCCACAGCTGTCCCTGAGGGTGGGCACAACTTGGGCTTCATGGAGCCAGCCTGGGAAGCAAACACTCTGGTGACTTGCCTCCTTGCAGACCCCGCTGGCCACAGGGCCAAACACCCATCTCAGCCTCCTGGTGGAGAAAACCACTGAAGGTCAGCTATGTGCAGCTGCTTAAGGGGCAAAACTGGTGGGCAGTGGGGGGTGGGGGTGCAGATGCAGCCAGTGGCCAGTGTTTGAGGGGCAAGAGATTGGAGTGGTCTCCAAGCCAGCTCCGGGAAGGGTGTGGCTGGGCTGGGCTGGCCTCTGGGCGGAGGAGGTGGGCAATTGCTGGTGTTCACACCCTGGCCACCCGCCACACCTTCCTCCTGGGCTCGGCACTTTCTCACGCTCAGAGCTGGCACAGGGGAATGGGCCACGCTGAGACTTGTCGTCCTGATCCCAGGAAGGTGGGTGAGGCTTTCCTCTGGGCCTGGGGGCAGGGGCCGCTGCAAGTCGAGGCACGGCCTGGAGTTGGGGAGCTGGGCTGCAGCACTGGCTGGGCAGCTGCGGGAGGCCCTGCCCACGCATCATGTGTCCCAGCCCGTCTGCCACCCCGCCCCCACCCCCACGGCCGAGGGCAGAGAGCACAGGACTGGAGTGGCAGGGGAGGTCAGTGACTGTCCTTTCCAGAGTTGGACCCTGGGACCTGGGCCGAAGCCCTGCCGCTCTCCGGCCCTCGGTTTCCTCCTTTGAGATGGGGGATTGTAAAAGCTAATGGGGGTGCCTACAGGGAATGAGGCGTGTCCAGCGCTCAGCACCTTGTCAGAGCCTGGGATGTGGTCCGCTTTGCTGGCCTGTTCTACCCTGTGGACACTGGAGGAGGGACCATTTGGAGGCTCCAACAGGAAAACCATACATGTTGGGTTGTCCTTGTGGCCGTGTCTTTGGCACAGAAAATCAGTTGTTCCCAAGGGCCCCTGAGTCTGACGGGCTTGGGGACAGAGGCCTGTGGGCCCTGATTCCTGGGTCTCCCCCAGCCCCAAGCAGATACCTCGGGCCTGTCTGGCCAGAAATGGTGGGGCTCACTTTTGAGCTGAGAGCTGGGTGGAGGGCACCCCTCCAGTGGGGCCTGTGCCCCATTCCTGCCCCTTCAGAAGCAGACAGACCCTCTAGTAACAGACCTTGACACCCAAGTGTATCGATTTTCTTTGCGGTCAGGCTGGAAGGTCTTCCCCCATCCCCCCAGGTCCTGGTTGGCCTGTGGTTCCAAAGGCAAAGAGGGTCCTCTCCGGGTACCACCCCTGCAAGGCTAGTGGGGACCCTTGGGAGCACCCAAGGCCCCCATGCATCCCTGGCCTGTCAGATTCGGCACAGTGGGATGTGGGGGTGGGCACGGTGGGCTACAGGACAGGCTGGAGGGGCGCCTTTGGGAAGATCCCCCCGGTTCGGTTGTCATATGAGGAAACTGAGGCCCAGGGAGGTATGGTTGGGTTCATGAGCCAGGCTGGGCTCCCGGGAGGCACCTGGCCTTTGTGGCCTCTGTGTGCAGGCTCCCACAGCTCTCCTCCCTCTCTGCCCACTGCACTGGGTGGGAAGGTGACACCAGGGCCCAGGGCGCTGGGGCAGGGACCCCCGCCAGGTTAGGAGCTGCTTCTGCAAGGTCCTGCTGCCAGAGGCTGGGGAGGGTGAGATGCAGGTCCCCTGGGAGGCAGCCCCAACACCACTGCCTCTGGCAACCCCCCAGGCAGCCGTGGGAATGTGACTGGCGGGAAGGGGGCCTCTCCCCCAGGAATCAGCTCCTGGGTGGCAGCCAAGAACGCTCTGATCCAAAGAGGAAGCAAAGTTCAGCCGCAGCAACTTGATACGGAGCCTGTGGGAAGCAGACGAGCTGCTGGGGGCAGATGCAGACCATCTAGACCCAGCCCTGGCCAGGCGGGGCCCTGAGCCCAGTCATCCCGGCTACAGACTGAGCCATGACACCCCGTAGGAGGACCCATCCCTGACCCCAACCAGAGTCCTGCCCGAGCGCACGCACAGCCTGATGCTGGCTCCAAACAGAGCTTGGGCCTCACGGCTGCAGATCTCCAACTCTAATCTGTCCACCTCTGGCTCTTCGCATCCCCAGCCCCCAGACTAAGACCACCCTGGGCCACACCAGCAGAGGCCAAGCCCTAGGATCTGGAAGGTGACTGCCCTCTCTGCTGGGTGTTGTGTCCCCTCCTGGTCCTGTGCTTTCAAAGGGGTCTCAGACCAGCTAGAGTGGGTGCAGGAGGGAGCCAGGGCTGGCTGGTGTGGAGGCGGGAGGCCTGGTGACCCCCGTGGGACCCTCTGTTTGTTGAGCACTTGCTGTGTGCCAGCCTGCCACCTCCACCACCTTGAGTCTTCCTAGCCAGCCCGGAATGGCGGGGAGCACCCACCCCGTTTGTGGGAGCGGAACCTGGCTAGACCAGGTCAGTGATATTTGGATGTGCACAGTACACAGCATGCACTCCATCAGATGGACCTGTCGGAGCCAGGGCACCTTCCCTGGGGGTGTCCAGGGAGACACCCACGGCTGCAGGACACCACGGGGCTGGGAGACAGAGCCAGGTCTGTGCCCCCGCTGGGGGTCAGCCTGGACTCCTAGGCCCCTGCAGCCACAGCTCAGGCTCCCGAGACTCACAGGGTCCAGGCTGGGGGTCCTGTATCTGATCTTGGTGCCTTATCACCACCTGTTTGGCCATCGAGAGTTCCAACAGGGCTGGAGATCACAGGGGTGTGGGGAGGGCTGATGATATTTGCCCTGTCTCTCCCGGCAGGGTTATAAACAGCACTGTGCTTCTCGGCTTGGACCAGGCACCAGACACCAGCTGGTGAGCCTGCAGTGTCGACCCTCCCAGCTCCCAGTTTGGCTTCTGATAGTGACCCACAAGGGCGCGTCCAGAAGCGCTCTTTCTCATAGGAAAGCCCCACGTAAGGGCTGCCCCGCCCTACAGGGCTCAGCCGCCCCCACGCTGCCCCAGGCCACACCTGGATGGTGGGGAAGTCTGCTTGGAGAGTCCAGTGCTGGGCTAAGGCCCCTGCTGCTGCAGCCACTGCATGGAGCTGGGACAGCAGTGCCCCAGGAGGAGGTGGGCCCGGCCCCAAGTCAGAGCCCAACCAGGATACCCATGCTCTGCCCAAAGGAGGCAGTACAGCCTGGTGGTGAAGCATCTGGAAGGTTCCATGAGCTTGGGTAGTGTGTAACTCTTGCAGCCTCAGTTTCCCCAGCCAATAAATGGGGGACTCGTGGGTCCCACATCAGAGTTGTGGGGAGACTGATGAGGTGCTGGGTTCCACCTCCCAGCCTCTGCACGGGGCCTGAGGGTGTGGTCAGGTGGGTGTGTGCTGCACCCAGGCGCTAGCCGGCTGCCTATGAGGGCCACGGGTGGTGGGACTCCTCCAAGCACAGTCAGAAGACTGGCCCCCAACTCTTCCCCAGCTGCTTCCAACGAGGGCCCTTTTCCTTTCTGGCTGTAATGGGGTTTAATTATCCTCATCACCCAGTTTATGGAGCCCCTGGGTCACTTCAAAACCCTTCTTGTCCCAGCCGCTTAGAGAGCCTCCCCACGCCCTTGAGATGGGCTCCTGCCCGCTGCTCCCCAAGGCCGATGCAGCCCCGGGCCACCTTGTGGGCTCTAGGGCTGAGGGACCCTGTTGGTGGGCCAGGTAGGCTCCGTGTCCCCGAGAGCCTTAGAGGGGCAGCTGGAACTGCACAGAGTCATTGCTGTGTCCAGCTGGTCTGTGCAGAGCCTGGACCCAGGCTCACAGGTCTCGGCAGGCAGGTAAGGGCCCCAGTGTGGCCAATGTGGGGTTGGGCAGCTCAGGAACCAGGCTATGGTGTGACGTGGGTCAGCCCAGGTCCTCCCCAGACCATTCCTCCACAAAAAAACAGTAACAGTGAAAACTAGATTTTATGGCCACACTAGTCTAAAGGTATGTATATTAGTATTATATATTAAAGCATTTTCTTATTCTACAAGTTTAGTTTTTCCTCCTCCTTTTAAAAGACATTAAAATATTTCCCTGAGCCCCTGAAAGTCTCTTGGGCCCTGGGCCTCAGGGGGAGGAGGCCTGGTCTGGATTGGGAGTTAGGGAAGCAGCACAGATGTATCCCCAGAGCCCAGAACCAGACCCCAGAGGGGCCAGCGTGATAAGTGGGGGGCAGGCCAGCACACAGGCTCCTGGAGGGGCATGGAGCCAGGGGTCCTGCAGCCTCCGTGTGGGGAGCCGCGCAGCTCCATGGGGCTGGGGTTTGTCAGGGTCGGGAACCACAGGAAGTTGAATCAAGAGTGGACGAGATCCAGTCTGCATTTCAGAGGCTGCTTGACCCGCTGGGTTGGGGCTGGCTGGGTGGTGGTGGGGGTGGGAAGCATAAGGTGAGCATGGGGGGGCTGAAGCTGCAACCTGCAGTTGGGGAAGAGGCTGCTGCAGGTTCTGGGAGTGAGGCAGGAGTCCCAGAAGGGAAGGGGCTGGCTGACAGTGAGGGACAGATCAGGGGGCTGGCTTGGCCCCAGGCCTGTTTCCCTATCTGTACAATGAAGGTTGGGCTAGATGGTCTCCGGGGGGATCGTGAAGGCCAGGGAAGGGACTGTGGGCTTGGAGGAAAGGCGGCTATCATCCAAGTGGAGGGGTCTCACCCAGCTTTTTAGGAGAGGGGTGGGGTAGGACTGGGGCAGGCATGCTGCACCCCTGCACTGTGCCTTTCCTGCTTTCTGCCCTCCCCACTCCTGGTGCTTCCTGCTCAGGGACCAGCAGACTTTGTGGTCCCACAACTTTGTGCAAAGCCCCCCTGTCCCCTCTCACTTCCGTGGC
This sequence comes from Smutsia gigantea, assembly GCA_032199065.1. Classification (NCBI taxonomy): domain Eukaryota; kingdom Metazoa; phylum Chordata; class Mammalia; order Pholidota; family Manidae; genus Smutsia; species Smutsia gigantea. The sequence continues at coordinate 12,021 of JAVSCE010013268.1, forward strand.
CAAACTGCCATCAATCAGGCTGGCAACACCTGCCACTCTGGGGTTCTAGGTTCCCCTGCTGTCCTCTGGCTGGGACAGTGCCTGCCTGCCCTCTGCTGAACTCGGGAATGCCTAGCCGCTACAGCCCTCCGTCCACTGGACTCTGGGAGAGCCCCAAGCAGAATACCTGCCAGGAGGAGCCAGGCCCTGCACGGCCTGACAAGGGAATTATTATCCATCTCACAGATAAGAAAACTGGGCACCCACAGGCTTTCTGACCCAAGCCCAGGTCCCCTCCCCTCGGCTTTGCACCTGCAGGGGTGGAGGGTGAGGAGCACAGAATGGAGCCCCTGGGGCTGCCTCTCCCTTCACTTGTGGTGGAGGGAGGGTGTGTGTCTAGGAGCCCGTCGCTTGTGTCAGGGCTGGGACTGGCTGCCCGGGAGTGCAGGGCATGGCATGCAGTCGCTATATGTGTTTACAAGAGCTGGGCAGGAGTGGAGGGAGCTGTGCCCAGCTCAAGGCCGTCTGTGCTGGAGCGCCCTGTGTCCTGCTGGGGGACGCTGGAGACCAGGGCCTGTGGCGCACCGAGTGCCAAGCCCCAGGGATGGGCCAGCCTGGGACTGGCCTCTGCAGCTTCCCAGCCCTTCCTTTCCTGGCAAACAAAGGCCCGGCTGCCCGCGTGCGGCTGCTGTGATTTGCTTGGGCTGCGGGAGGCGTGTGCGGCAGCACGCCCCGCCCACCGCGGCGCCACAGAGACGCCCCTTCCCCGGCAGGGCCCCTCCCTGCTCCCTCTGCACCCCCCACCCCACCCCGAGCTATCTCCCCACAGCCCCCGAGCCTCGGTACAGACTGCCGCAGCCAGGTGGCCCGTGGGTGGAGGGTCCGCCCCGTGCCGGGGCTGGGAGAAGAGGACTTGGGGTGAGGGTGCTGGGATAGACCTGAGGCCCGAGGGGGTACATTAGCGCTCCAGTCCCGGAGGGAGGAGGGAAGGGTCCGCTCCCCCAGGTGTGACCTCCACCCACGGCCCTCACCCCATCTCCTGTCCTCCGGGGCCCTAAGCGCCCAGACTCCTCCTGGTTCCCCTCCCTGCTCCTCTGGCTGGGGTCCCCCAACCGCTTCCCCCCGATCTGCGGGCAGGTCCCGGCGGTCCCCTTCTGCCTCGCCTCTCACCGGGCTCACCCCTGCATCCCCACCCCCGGCCCGCCCCTCCCACCCTCCCCAAGCCTGCACCCGTAGCGATTAAGGAATGACCGTGGGAACTGAGGTCGGCCAGGCCGGGTAGCGCCTCCGCACCCCAGACCCGCGCAGGGGGCTCAGCCCCAGGCCGGACCAACAGTCTCCAGCCGTTTCCAGCACAGCCCATGTCCGCCCGCCAGCCCCCTGCAGCCGGGTCTGTGCCCCAAGCTCCTGGCGCCACCAGCTGGCCAAGTGCGGGCTGTGGTGTCCACCTGCACAACTGTGGATCGTTGACGCCCACGTGGGAGCGCAGGTGCGGAGAGGGACCCAGATGGAGAGGGGCTCGCGGTGGGAGGGGTTTAGGAGGGGAGGGTCAGGGAAGGCCTGTGAGGCCGTGGGCTGTGTAACCAGTGCTGGCAAGCACGGAGACATGCAGCCCTTCCTGGGGCTGCGCTGACTCCCGGTGGCAGCAGGTGGCTCCGCTGTGGGGCCGGTTCAGCCGCCCAGTCCGGGAGGGCCCAGGGCCGGGAAGGGCACTGGAGATACAGGACCCCAGGCCTGGGTGAGGGCAGAGCTGGGTGTTCTGTCCCCCAAGTCCTTGAGGACACTCTGGGGCTGGGACTGGGGGCCCTGCGCTCCAGACCTGGCAATCTCCCCACCTCCTCAGTGCAGGAGGAAGAACACCCAAGACCCCCTCTCCAGGGAGAGCCTAGTTCCGAGTAGAACACCTGGCAGGGCACAGACCTGCCCACCCTGGACACCTGAGCTGCCTGGGGAGTGGGGCGGAGCCACCGGGCCCCAGGGGAGGACTGCAGAAGAGGAATTAACCCAAAAGCTGCAGAAGAAATAATAAAAATAAGAGTAGATATAGATGAAATAGAAAATGGACAAATAGAGAAAAATCAGTGAAACCAAAGCTGGTTATTTGAAAAGATCAGTAATGTATTTCCAGTTCTACTGATCAAATGTAATTAAAAGGAGACACAAATGACTGATATCAGGAGTAAAAGAGGAGGCTTTACTCCATATCCTACAGACAGTGTGAGAACAATATTTCAACATGATTATAACTTGACCAAAAATTTGACAATTTAGATGAAATGGAAAAATTCCTTGAAAGAAACAAATAAACCAGGCACAAAAAGAAATTCATAATCAGAATAGCCCTCTATCTATTAAAGGCATTCAATTTATAATTTGAAATCTTACCACAAAGAAAATTCTTGGCCAAGATGGTGTCACTGGTGAATGCAGCTGCGTGGCTGTGTTTTCTTACATTACATATATATACATAACCGTGACAATGCTATACACAGCAGTAGCAGTAATGACTCTGTTTGGGCTCCCAGACTCCATTACAGTGTGTACAAGTATGTGGGAGGGGTCTTCCCACACATAACACCAAGCAATTCTCCAACACCAGCAGGGGATCGAAGAACTGAATTCTGAGCTATCTGCCCAGAGACAGCACCAGAGTGCCCAGGCTGAGGGCTCCGTCCGACAAGACTGCCCTCCACCCCCACTCCATACACCAGTGGCAAGCCCCAGGCTGTTCCCTGCGCTTCTGACTACTGGCTACAGACTGGAGGTTCCCATAACCTTCCCCTTGGGTTCAATTAAGCGGCTCAAAGAACTCAGGAAAACACCTTTACCAGCTTAATAAAGGATACAAGTTAACAGCCAGATGAAGAGAGACGTGGGGCAAGGTCCCAAATAAAAGGAGCTTCTAATCCCGTGGAGCTCAGGGCCTGGCTCGGTGGCCCGTGGAGGCATCTGGCTCCCCAAGCACAGACGCTCTCTCCCACTGACGAGCGGGGTCATGATTGACTAATTATTGGCCATTGGATGACTCAACCTCCAGCCCCCGCCCTTGAGTGGGGGTCCAGAAGTCTCTCATTAACATGACAAAACACCCAGTTCACCTTTAAGACTGCAGTGTCTTCAGGAGCTGTGGATGAAGACCAAATATACCTGGGAAATACATATTTGGTCATATGAATGACCAAATATGTATTTCTTTTTTTAATTTATTTTGGTATCATTAATATACAATTACATGAGCAACATTGTGGTTACTAGATTTCCCCCATTATCAAGTCCCCACCACCTACCCCATTACAGTCACTCTCCATCAGCGTAGTAAGATGCTATAGAATCACTACTTGTCTTCTCTGTGTTATACTGCCTTCCCCGTGTCCCCCCCTCCCCACGTTATGTGTGCTAATCGTAATGCCCCTTTTTCCCCCTATCCTTCCCTTCCCGCCCATCCTCCCCAGTCCCTTTCCCTTTGTAACTGTTAGTCCATTCTTGGGTTCTATGAGTCTGCTGCTGTTTTGTTCTTTCAGTTTTTTTTTTGTTCTTATACTCCACAGATGAGTGAAATCATTTGGCACTTGTCTTTCTCCGCCTGGCTTATTTCACTGAGCATAATACCCTCTAGCTCCATCCATGTTGTTGCAAATGGTAGGATTTGTTTTCTTCTTATGGCTGAATAATATTCCATTGTGTATATGTACCACATCTTCTTTATCCATTCATCTACTGATGGACACTTAGGTTGCTTCCATTTCTTGGCTATTGTAAATAGTGCTGTGATAAACATAGGGGTGCATCTGTCTTTTTCAAACTGGGCTGCTGCATTCTTAGGGTAAATTCCTAGGAGTGGAATTCCTGGGTCAAATGGTATTTCTATTTTGAGTTTTTTGAGGAACCTCCATACTGCTTTCCACAATGGTTGAACTAATTTACATTCCCACCAGCAGTGTAGGAGGGTTCCCCTTTCTCCACATCCTCCACAACATTTGTTATTGTTTGTCTTTTGGATGGCAGCCATCCTCACTGGTGTGAAGTGATATCTCATTGTGGTTTTAATTTGCATTTCTCTGATGATTAGCAATGTGGAGCATCTTTTCATGTGCCTGTTGGCCATCTGAATTTCTTCTTTGGAGAAGTGTCTGTTCAGCTCCTCTGCCCATTTTTTAATTGGCTTATTTGCTTTCTGTTTATTGAGGTGTGTGAGCTCTTTATGTAATTGGATGTCAACCCCTTGTCGGATATGTCGTTTGCAAAGATATTCTCCCATACTGCAGGATGCCTTTTTGTTCTACTGATGGTGTCCTTTGCTGTACAGCAAATATGCATCTCTTATGACTCATTATATTGCAGCAACCAAACTTCTAGGGAAGAAATATAAATTCTACACAGATTCTTCTGGAAAATAAAATTTCATGAGACCACCATTATCCTGAGAGCAAAATCAGACAAGAAGTCATGAGAAAAGGAAATTATAGACCAATATCCCTCATAAACATGGGCACAATAATCTTGTAACAAAAGTATTAGTAAACCCAATTAAGCAATATATAAAGAAAAGAAAGCACCATGACCAAGGGGAGCTTGCCCCAGGGATGCAAGGCTGGCCCAACTTTCTAAAATAAATCAATGTCACTCACTGTAACAGAGTAAATGAGAAAATCTGCATGATCACCTCAATAGATGAAGCAAAAGCATTTGACAAAATTCAACATCATTCATACGAACTTACAGCAAACTAGGAATAGAAGGGAACTTACAAGAGCATCTACACAAAATCTATAGCTAAAGTCATGCTTGATGGTGAACACCTGAATGTTGCCCCCAAGGTCGGGAACAAGTCGAGGATGTCCACTCTTATCACCTCTGTTCAACTCTGTACAGAAGGCCCTGTGAGGCAAGAAGGGAAGAAAAGGCAAAGAAAACGTACAGATTTAAAAGGAAGGCCTGACCCTGTAAGTGGAAAAACCTCTCAAAATCACAAAAGTAGCTGCTAGAATTAATAAGTTGACTTTAGCAAGGTTGAGGAGTCAAGGGTCAGTTTAGAAAAATGAATGGCACTGCTATATGTTACTCATGAAACATTGGAAATGAAGTTTAACAAAATTTACAATGGCATCAAAAACATCAAATACGTAGGAATCAAAATAATGAAAAAATACAGAAGAATTTCAAATAGGAAACTAAAAAACCTTGCTGAGAGAAACTAGGGAAGACCAAAGAAATGGAGAGAGGCCCTGTGTTTGTAGACTAGAAAACTCTGTGTTTCTAGGACATTCATTCTCTCCAAAATAATGTGCAGGTTCATTGCAAATTCTATCAAAATTCCATCAGGCTGTAAAAAAGCCTTGACAAGATGACTCTGATCTGAAATGGAACTGCGAAGGATCTAGAATCGCCAAGAGAATGTGGAAAAAGTAGCCTGAACTGAAGGACTATAAAAGCTCACTAGGAAGCTGTGGTAATCAAGACAGTGTGGGGCTGGCGGAAGGATGGACAAGTGGGTCAGTGGAACAGAACTGGGGTCCAGGAATAGACTCCCAAACATAAGGTCAGTTGATTTTCAAGATGCCAAGCCAACTCAACAGGGACAATCCTTTTAACAAGTGGTGCTGAATGACTGGATATCCACATAGGAAAGATGGAACCTCAGTCTTTATTTATTCATTGCACAAAAACAAAATCAGGATGGATCACAGGCCTAAACATAAAGCTCAGAACTTAATGGAAGAAAACATAAGAGAAAATATTCATGAGCATGGGGTTGGCAAAGATTTCTTTCCGGTCACAAAAACACCAGCAATACAAGAAGAGAAATTGATAAATTGGTTTTCATCAAAATCAAAATTTTCTACTCATCAAGAGACATATGAAGAAAATGCATAGGCAATCCAGAAACTGGGGAAAAAGATTCACAGTACAATCTCTGACAAAGGATTTATGTTCAGAGTATGTAAAGAGCACCAGCAAACAACAAAAATAGGGACAACCCAATTTTTTAAAATGGGCAAAATATTTGAATGGGCATTTTATGAAAGGAGATGTACAATGACCAATAACACATGGAAAGGTATCCAACAGCGGCAGACATGAAGAAAATGTAAATTCAGATCATAGTGAGATACCAGTACATACCCATCAGAATGGCTAAAATCCAAGGATGGGTGATACCGGCTATTGGTAGGGACATTTAGCAACTGAAACTCTATTTTGCTGTTGGGAATGTAAAATGATATGACCATTTAGAAAACTCTTTGGGAGTTTCTGTTAAGTTAAATGTGCATCTGAAAACCCCAGTAATCCAACTCTCAGGTATTCCTCCAAGGGAAACGAAAACATGTCGCTGAATCAGTTTTCTGCTGCTGCGTAACAAATCAGCACAAGCTTGGGGGCTTAAAACAACCCCCACTGCTCAGCTCACGGTTCTACAGGTCAGAAGTCCTGCGTGGTGTGGATCTCACGAGGCTGAAGGAAAGGTCAGCCAGGCTGGGCTTACCTAGAGACTCAAGGAAGAATCAGCCTCCATGCGCATTCAGGTCGTTGGCCAAATCCAGCCCCGAATTGTAGGATCCAGGTCCCCAGTCCCATGTTGGTTGTCTTTCTGCTTCTAAGGGCCACCCTCATTCCTTGGCACATGCCCCCTCCATCTGTAAACAACAATGGCTTAGAGTTCTCTGAATTTCCCCTCTACCACCCCTGGAGAAAACCCTCTGTTTTTAAAGGGACTGTGTGGTTAGATCATTCTCACCCGGGTGATCTCCTTTTGCCATGTAATGTGACTTGATCACAGAAGTGGTAACAGATTGTAGTCACAGGTCCCATGACAATCAGGGAAGAAGGGTGTGCTGGGCAAGGTCGTCAGGGGCCAGTCTTAGAACCTGCCCACCACAGTCACAGAGCACTTGAAGGCCCATTCATGAACCAAAACACGGAAGGTGATCAGAGGTCCATTGGTGGACGAACAGACCAGTATCTTGTGCTGTAGCCACACAATGGACATACTCAGCGCTAAAAAGGACCTGCAGATGCACATGACGTGGAAACATTAAAAACACGATGCCCATAAGATTGTTTCCCACAGGAGTGCAAGGGAGCAACTCTGAGCCCACTGTGCGTGCACACTGGAATGGGATAATTAAGTACATGGACGGTGGATGGTGGGAGCCAGGCTTGTCCCTGTTGGAGTGGGAAGTGCTAGAATGGCCCGGGGGGGGATGGGTCCGGAGCTGGAGCTCTCAGTGTACATGGTGTTTAGCTTCATATGAATACAGATCTGTAACATATAGAGATATTTATGGAAAGTATATATAGACAGGTTTCTATACCTACATGGATTTCCTTACCATGTCGGCTGAGAAGGACTATTAGCCGTGACACACCAAAGGCAGCAAACACCCGGTGCCCAGACCTTGGTCTCTAACACCGTTCCCCAGTGAGAAGAACCAGGACTGCCGGGAGAAGCAGCTGAGTCTTGGGTGGGGCAGGGAATGCACTGGACAAGCTCGGAACGTCTTGTGGCACCAGAAAGTGAGGAGGTGCTCACTGCCCCAGAACAAGCCCACAGTGCTGGGTGTGTATCAAAGGGACACAGACACCAACCTGAGGGCTCCCAGTGGGCCAAAGCTGGAACAAGGGGAACAAAATAATTTCGTATTGGATTCTAACCCCATGTGTAAAAGAAACATCCATGAGCCCACACTGTTATAAGAAATTACTGACTGAGTAAATGGAGCTAACTGACCAACCTCTCGTGAGGGAGAATTCTAAGCAATTCATGTAGACAGCCACTACCCAGGCGGTGACTCATGGTGGTGGACGTCACCGAGGGCAGCAGGGAAGCTGTGGGGAGCAGCCTGGAAACACCCCTCAGCTGGGGACCAAGGTCAACACCACCAGTGACGAGTCCTGGGGACAACGGGCACCCTGAGAGGATGGCACGAGAAGGGCGACTCACTCTGCGGTCCTCCCCCAAACCCGATCCCCCCGACCACGAGGAGGAGCACGTCGGACGTCCCAGGTGAGGGCCATTCTGCAACACCCGGTCAGGCCTCCTCGAAGCTGTCAAGGTCATCGAAGACAAGGACACTCTGACAAGCTGTCACAGCCCCAGGGACCCAAGGAGACCCAATGACTGAATGTCACCTGGGGTCCTGGATGCGGCCCCGGGACAGGAAAAGGGCATTAGGGAACCAAAGGGAATGTGAATGCGGTCTGGGCTTCAGGAGAATGATCGCCTATTCGCATCAGGTCCCGGACGGTGACTAATGTCAGGTGGTTATCATGGGAAACCAGTGCTGAGGGGCATGGGAACTGTCCTAGTATCTGTGATGCTTCTGTACAAGTCTAAATCAGAGCTATAATAAAAAGTTTACTGAACCCCCTTAAAATGCGGGCTGCACTCAGATGGGAGGGCAGGGCAGGGCAGACAGAGAAGGGGGCAGATGAGTCAAATCAGACTCTGTTCCTGGAAACTGAAGCATGTGGGCCACATACGTCAAAATGAGAATGGCCCCAGCTTGCTTTCTAATATTGCTCCAGACAGGATTCATATCTGCTTTCCAAACTGTCCTCACAGGTCACATTAAAAGTGTCCTCAGTCTGTGTTGTCCCCGCTGGAGCCCAGAGCCAGTGCATGGTCCCCACGGCCACCGTCTATGGTAGGGCGTCTCCTCCGTCTACCCAAGCCCCCCAGCTCTGCACCACAGCCTTAACTCCCCGACTGATTCACGCTTATCCTACACCAAGTATAACTGGCTCTTAACTGCACAAAAACCTTTCTCAACATTTGGAATCTGGCCTTGGGGTGGTCCAGGCTCCCATGTGTTTAAGCAAGACATTGAGTATGTGAGTTACAGTTTTAAGAAAGGGTCGAGCAAAGTCAGGCGAGATAGGAAGACACTAATTCCACTCACACGGAGTCCACGTACGGGCAGAGCTCCTCTGCGCCAACAGAAACTGGAAGTAGGGTGGGGTGGGGACAGTGAGGGGATGTGGGCAGGGGCCTAAAGGAACTATCTAGGCTAATGTCTTCCTTGTCATTACTTAACTTAAAATTTTTTTATTTTTTTTAATTGTGACAAAATATATATAACATAAGATGTATCATCTTAACCATCTTCAAGTGCACAGCTCCGGGCGTCAGGTGCATTCACAGTGTGGTGCGGCCGTCCCCACTGTCCTCTCCAGAACTTTCCATCTGGTGAATAGGAAACTCTGTCCCCATTAAACAAGGAGTCCCTTTCTGTGTCTATGGACGTGACTACTCTCAGTCCCTCACAGAAGTGGAATCATACAGTATTTGTCCTGTTGGGACTGGCTCGTCTCACTCAGCATAATGTCCTCAAGGCTCCTCCGTGTTGTAGTGTGTGGGATCCCCTTCCATTGAAGGCTGAAAAACACTCCATTGGTATGGCTGAACCACGTTTTCTCTATCCACTTATCTGCTGATGGACACCTGGGTTGTTTTTACCTCTTGGCTATTGTGAATAACGTTGCTATGAACGCGGGTGTACAAATATCTCTTTCAGTTAGTTCTCTTGGGCATACACCTAAGAGTGAAATTGCTGGACGATATGGTAATTCTATGCTTAGTTTTTTGAGGAAACACCATACTATTTTCCACAGCAGCTGAACCATTTCACATTCATACCAGCAATGCATAAGGGTTCCAGTTTCTCCACATCCTCACCAATACTTTCTGGGTTTTTTTAAATAATAGCCCTCCTAATGGGTGTGAGGCGGTATCACATTGTGGTTCTGCTTAACTTTTGGACATAGGGAATATAGCTAAAATAACTGTTTCAATGTCCTTTTCTGCTATTTGTTGTGACATCTGCGCCAACTCTGGGGTGGTCTTGAGTGATTTATTTTCACCATGGACCATGTCTCCCTGCTTCCTTGCATGCCTGAACATTTTTGCCTGAATACCAGACATTGTGAGTGTTGCCTGTTGGGTGCTGGATATTTTGCATTCCTGCAAGTCTCCCTGAGCTTTGTTCTGGGATGCAGTTGTATTGCCAGGAGCAGCGTGATCCTTTCGAACCTTGCTTTCATGGCTTGCAGGGGGATCCAGAGAGGGCCAGTCTAGAGCTAATTATCCCCCACAGCAGAGAAAAGCCCTTCCTGACGACTCTACCCAATGTCCTGTGAATTAAGAGTTCTCCAGCCTGGCTAATGAGGGCATCAGTGGCCCTTTAGTGTCCCCAGTAACCCTTCCAGATGGCTCTTCACCCACCCCTGGGGACATCTTTATAGCAGGCACTGGCCAGTCCTCCACTGAATACTCCAGGGGACCCTCTTCAGATTCGGGGTTCTCTCTGTGTGGCTCTCCCCCATCAGACACTCTGTCTTATGAACTGTGGCTGCCTGGCCTCCTCTGAGCTTCAGCCAGGGGTCCACTGGGTCCTCTCCCATTCCCTTTGCCATGTCATGGCCTGGAAACACCCCCAAGTGAGCTGAGGCAGGTGTAGGGCTCACCTCATTTGTCCCTGTCTCTCAGGAATCACTGTCCCATGCTGCCTTGTGTCCAGTGCCTTGGAAGCCACTCTTTCATCCATTTTTCTGGTTTTGTTTCACTTTCTGGTTGTTTCAAGTGGGAGGGTGAATTCTCCATCTTAGCTGCTGGGAGTAGTAGAAACGTCTGAAGTCTGATTTCGGATAACGGGCCACAGCCATCAGGATGGCTACTATAAAAAAACAAACCCAAAGAAATAGTCCAAGAGAGAAAACTCATTGAACTCATGATCTGGCAACCCCACCTCTGAGGATGCACCCAAAAGCATGAACACAGAGATACTTGCACCCCCATGTTCGCAGCAGTGCCATTCACAGTAGCCCAAAGCTGGGAGCAGCCTGAATGTCCAGTGACAGATGATGGACAAATAAGATGCGGCCCATGCAACAGAATATTATTCAGCCCTGCGGAGGAAGAAAATCTGAACACCTGCTACACATGGATGAACCTTGAGCTCATTATGCCGAGTGAAATACTCCGGTCACAAAAGGACAGATTCTGTAGGATTCCACTCACATGACTGTGATGGCTAATTTTATGTGTCAAGTTGACTGGGCCATGGGGTACCCAGGATTAGGTCAAGATTATTCTGAGTGTTTCTGTGAGTGTTTTTCTTTGGCTGAGATTAACATTCAGTCGGAAGGCAGTAAAGCAGATGGCCCTCCCTAATGTGGGTGGGCCTCCTCCATCAGCTGAAGGCTTGAGTAGAACAAAAAGCCTAACACTTGCCCAGGTAAGGCAGATTCCTCCTGCCTGACTGCCTTTGAACGGGGGTGGGGTGGGGGTGGGGTGGGTTGACTCTTTCCTGCCTTCAGGTTTGCCATGAACCTTGGCCCCTCCTGCATGCCCAGACTGCCAGCTCACCCTGCACAGCTTGGACTTAGCCTCTGTAATTGCACGGGTCAATTCCTTATGCTAAATCTTTTCTTTAAAATATGTGTGTGTGTGTGTGTGTGTTTGTGTGTGTGTGTGTGTATCTCCTAATGGTTCTGTTTCTCTGGAGATCCCTAATAAAGTGAGGCCCTTGGAGGAGTCAGACCTATAGCGACAGAAAATAGAGGGTGGAGGCCAGGGGCTAGAGGAGGAGGATGGGGAGCATTTAATGGGGACAGTTTCCATTTGGAAAGATGGAAAGTTCTGGAGATGATGGTGGGGATGGCCGCACAGTAAGGTGAATGTGCCGGATGCCCCTGAATTGGACACTTAAAAACAGCTGATGTGGTAAATTTTATGTCAGTGTATTTTACGACAAACCATTTTGACCTGAACACCCCAGCTGTGGGGCTTGAGGGAGCTCACACCGCACCCCAGCCACAGTCAGGAGATCAGAAGCCACTGTGGCCGCGGCCAGGACTGCCTGGTAACGGGTCTGAAGCCAGCACCCGGCCAGTGGCTCCCCACTGAGGCTGGAGGACAACGTGCTCCCAGCAAGGCTAAGACTCAGCACAACCCAGCTGGCCCCTTGCAGGCCGCAGGTGCTCGGGCAGAGAGCCCTGGGGTGGGCAGGGGTTCTGGCACGGGCTCGGGCGTGCTCCCTGGGAGGGTGCCCTCGCCCTTTCTTGGGGCGGTCCATGTGTGATGTGCACGTTCCCGTACACAGAAGGAAGCACGTCGTAACTGACCTCCCTGTTCTCTACCCCTACACATCTTAAGCACCTTTAGGAAGAAGCAACATGCAGGACCGCCCTGTTAGCTGCATAGGGTGTCAGGGGAGTGTGCCCAGTCATAAGTGTGCTGCACTCGGGGACCCCAGGCCTGCCCAAAGCCCAGTGCAGAGCCGCGGATGTCGCTGTCTGCCCCAGACCAGCTCCTGGCCCTTTGTGAGGACTGGCCCCGGCCCACATTGTGAAACAACGCCACCCAGTGGGCAGTGGGCAAAGTGCATGGGGTCTGGCCCCACCTGCTCATCTCCTGGCAGGATGGCTGCGGGGAGACCCAGTGCTGGTGGACTTTTAGGCTAAGCACCCTCGGCCGCAGATGCCCAGCTCAGCAGGGCTCAGAGGCTCTGCCCAGGGCCCACCCTGCCCCATCTCCTTCCTCTGGGCCTGGAAGAGACAGGTGTGGGCAACCTGTCCCTGAGTGCTATGTCCCATGTCTGGGGTGTGGGGCGTGAGATGAGTGCATGCCAAGATCCTGTCCCCAGTAAACCCCCGGTATGAAGGTGGGAGTCAAGTGTCACAGAAGACCCTACCCTTCTCCAGGGGTCTGGGCAGGTCTTGGGAGAGTGAGGCACTGGGGCCAGGCCACACAGGTCAGCAGACAGTGGGGACTGGCCATAGGGCCCCCCAGAGCACCCCAGGTGCTTCCAGAGCAGCTTAGATAGGTGAGTCAGTGAGGAAGGCAAGAGGCCACCAGGGAACCTCTGTCCTCTCCAGTCAGCACAGCAGGGCCTCGGTGACACAGGACACTGATGCTGGCCTATCTGTGGCCCCAGAGCACATCCCACCTCTAGCTCAGCTGTAGGGCTGCCCATAGGACCCAGCCAGCCCTGCTCAAGCTACAAGCCTGATCCCATCTGATGGGGGAAATGCACCCAGCAGGGCCCAGCGACGATGATAGACCTGGTCGGCCACGGCAGGTGCAGAAGCCTGGGCTGGGCCTCACCTCCTCGACATGTGGATCATGAGCCCCAGCCAGGACCAGTGAGGACTCTCTGGCCAGACGCTGGGCCGAGCACTGCCCACAGAAGGGGGATGGCTGTCACCCGCTTTCAGTCAACACACAGTCACATTCCAGGGCAGAGCCACACCTGAGCCCCATGGCTGGACTCCGCATACTCCCTGAGATGCCAGCGCCTCCCCACCCACCGGTCCCACCCACCCAAAGGAGGAGCCTCAGGCTGTAGGGGCACAAGCCTCAGGAGGCCTCTTCCACAGCTCTTCCTGCTCTGTGCAGAAATGGGGTCCCTGCAGAGGCCTCTAGGTGCCTTCCTGTAGCTGGTGTCCTCAGGACAGCCCGCATGACCGCAGATGCCTGGGGGGTGGCTGCCCGACCTGGGGCTGGGTGCTGGTGGACAGTCACTCCCAACTTTGGACTGAATATGCTGGGGAGACAGTTGTACCCCCAGTCCTGACAAGCCCCAGAGGCCTGGCTGTGTACCCCAACATCCCCACCTGCTCCTGTGTCCTCTGCACTGGGAGTCTTGTGACTTTTACCTGGGGTGGAACAAATATCTGAGAAGCCTGCCCAAGCCAGGCCTCTGATGGCTAATGTGGCCTGGGGCTGAGGGCCCACCCTGGCCCCCTCCAGGAGTGGGGCAGTCTTCAGTCAAGTTTCATGCCATGGGGTTGGGGTTGGCAGAAGGTCCCAGAAGGTGAGTGTGAAAGGCTGCTGGCCTGGCTGCTCTGGGTCCCACTGCCCAGAGTCCTGCAGGCCTGCTCTTGGGAGGGAGGGAGTGTGGACGGCTCCCTGCAGCCCCCGCTCCCTCAGCCTCATGCTGACGCAGCACAGCACCCCCCCCCCCCCCCCCCCAGCAGTGGGCAGCAGGGCCTGACAGTAGGCACCAGGCAGCGGGTTGGCAGGATGACTGGCCACTCAGGCTGGGCTCCTTGAGGTTTCCTCTTCTGGACAACGGAGCCCACAG
>JAVSCE010013269.1:0-24975 GCA_032199065.1 Smutsia gigantea
AATAGTCACTGTTTGCAAGATACATCAGTGATAGGAGTGTGCAAATTAAAAGATTTCTCCTGCGACACCAAGTCACTGGGAAACTCATTTAATCACATCCCTAAATAATTAGAAACTCTGTGCCTTCATTAAGAACAAAAAATAAGTGCTTGCACCATGTGCAGGTAAATGACAACAGGGACATGCAAAAGTTATTTTCTACTTCAGACTCAGAAAAATGTGTCATTTTTATTGGTTGACGAAAAAAATCCCTATAATAATTTTGTGATTATGCTCTCATTAGGAGCCATAAGAGAGCTCAAGAGGCCCAAAGCTCTCATAAAATATACTGTTATTTCCATCTCCTTCTCAATAACAATTTTATGGTAAAACTAACATAATGAGACTTACTACTCTTTAGCCTTTTACCCAGTGATTGTCAGGGACATTAAATACATTAAGGTTAAGATGAGCCTTATTCCACAAATATCAGGTGGCCAGAGATCTGCACAGCTTACATTGCATAGAGATTTTGTCTGGTTCCAAAAATTCAAAGAGATTTTGTCCAAATTCCTTTGGAGGTTGTTTTGGGGGAAAAAACGTGCAGAAAGAATTAGGGGAATGTGTTATGTTTTAGCCATTCTTTAGTTTCTTTAGTAAGAGGTAATATGTCCACTCAACCACTGGTGATGGTGTCTGCACCAAGATGTCATCTATGCTGGGATGAGCCTCTGCTACAGATTCTAAGTTCTGTACAAACTTGACAGAGCTTTAGTTTGAGTGGAAGCAGGAAGAGGTGACCCATTGTTTTTACAAATATGTACTGAACTTCTACTAGGCACAAAGCCCTGGGATAAGTTCTGAGGGGGATACAGTATTGAATCACTTGCAAATCCTGGCTTCAAGAGCTTATGCACTGATAGAGAAGATAAAGCAAGTTCCTCAACACTGATAATGGAAGATGTAGAGAGACAGGGGTACCTAGAAGTGCCCAAAAGATTTCTGGAAGTCTATAGAAGAGATTGTTAAAGTCATTAGGAAAAGGTGGTTGGTGTCCAGGAGAAAGAGGAAGAGATTATATCATCCAAAAACAGCAGAATACACAATCTTGGTGAAAGCACTGACCAGAGAGACCACATTCTGGGCCACAGAACATACCATAACAAATTTAAAAGAATAGAAATCATACAATGTCTGCTCTCAGACCACTTTGGAATTATTAGAAATCAATAACAGATGATCACTTGAGAATCCCACAATATTTGCAGATTAAACAACACACTTTTAGATAACACATGGGTCAAAGAAGAAATCTCAAAAGAAATTTTCAAAACATTTTGAATTATATGAAATTGAAAACCAACATTCAAAAATTTGTGGAATGCAGTGAAAATAGTTCCCTGAAAGAAATTTATAGCATTAAATGTATACATTAGAAAAGGAGAAAATCTAAAAATCAACCTAAGTTTCCACCTTAGGAAACTAGAAAAAGAAGAGAAAATCCAAAGTAAGAAGAAGAAAACAAATCATATGAATTAGAGCAGAAATCAATGAAACTGGAAAAGGAAAGCAATACAGAAAATCAACAAAGCCAAAAACCATTTCTTTGAAAAGATCAATAAAATCAATAAGCTGCTAGCCAGACTAAGAAAAAGAGAGAAAGGACATAATTACTAATGTCAGAAATGAAAGAGGGGACATAATTAAAGAACCCATGGATATTAAAAGGATAATAAAGGAAAACTATGTACAACTCTATTCCACATATTTAATAACCTAGATGAAACAGACCAATTCCTTGAAAGACAGAAACTGCTGAAACTTAGGGAATAGACTACCTGAATAGGCCTATATCTATAAAAGAAATTATAAGGATAATAAATAAAACATTTTTATCCAATGATAAAAAAAAATCCATCAGAGGATAGAAGCAGAGGGAAATTCTAGCTTTTTCTATGAGGACAGCATTACCTTAGTACCTAAACCAAAGATATTATAAGAAAATCTCAGACCAATATCTCTCATGAACTTAGATACAAAAAATCCTCAATAAAATATTAGCAAATCAAATCCAACAATGTATAAAAAGAATTAAATACCATGACCAAATAGGATTTATTCCAGATAGTCAAGGCTGGCTCAACATGTGAAAACCAATTAATTTAATCATTCATATCAACAAACTAAAAAAGAAAATCACATAATCATATCAATAGATGCAGAATTAACATTTGATAAAATCCAATACCCATTCATGATAAATTTTTAAAAACCTCAGTAAACTAGGAATAGAGGGGAACTTCTGCAACTTGATTAAGAATAGCTACAAAAAAACCTATAGTTAACATTATACTTAATGGTGAAAAACTTGAAGCTTTCCCACTAAGATCAGGAAAAAAGCAAAGTTGTTTCTTCTCACATCTTTTCAACATCATACTGAAAGCACTAGTCAATGCAAGAAGACAAGAAAAAGAAATAAAAGCTAAACAGATAGAGAAGAAAAATTAAAGCAGTCTTTGTTTGCAAATCACATGATCATCCATATAGGGAATCCAAAAGAATTGACAAAAAAATTTGGAACTAATAAAGTGATTATAACAAGGTAGCAGGACACAAGGTTAATGTGAAAAAAATCAATCACTTTCCTATATATTAGCAATTAACAAGTGCAATTCAAAATTAAAAACACAATACCGTTTATATTAGCACCCCCCAAAATGAAATATTTGGATATAAACCTAAAAAATATGTAAAAGATCTATATGAGGAAAACTAAAATTCTGATGAACAAAATCAAAGATCTAATAAATGGAGAGCTATTCCATGCTATTGGATAGGAGCTCAATATTTTCAAGAGGTTAGTTCTTCCCAACTTGTTCTATGCATTCAATGCAATCTCAGTCAAAATCTCAGCAAGCTATTTTTTTGGATATTGACAAATTGATTCTAAAGATCATACAGAGTCAAAGATACAGAATAGACAATACAATATTGAAGGAGAAAAACAAAGAGGACTGTCACTACCTGACTTCAAGACCTAAGCTAAGTACTAACTATTAAGCAACAGCAATCAAAATGTGTGGTACTGGTAAATTAATAAGACAAATAGATTAATGGAACAGAATAGAGAGCCCATAAAAATAATATAGTCAGGTGATCTTCAATAAAGGAGTGAAGACAATGAAATGGAGAAAAGATAGTCTTTTCAACAAATGGTGCTGGAAAAATTGGACATCAACATGCAAAAAATGAAACTAAACACAGATCTCACCCTTCACAAAATTAACTGAAAATGGATCAAAGACCTAAATGTGAAATGCAAAACTACAAAATTCCTAAAAGTAACACAGCAGAAAACATAGATTACCTTGGGTATGGCAATGACTAAATACAACACGAAAAGCATGATCCATGAAAGAAATATTGATAAGCTGGACTTCATTAAAGTTAATAACTTCTGCTCTGTGAAAGGCAATGTTAATAGAATGAGTGGACAAGCCACAAACAGAAAATATTTGCAAAAGACACATCTGAGAAAGTACTTATCCACAATTTATAAATAACTCTTAAAACTCAGCAAAAAGAAAACAAAGTACCTGATTAAAAAATGGGCCATAGACTTTAACAAACATCTCACCAAATAAGAGATACAGACACCAAATAAGCATATGAAAAGATTCTTCACTTCATATGTCATCAGAGAAATGCAAATTAAAACAATGAGCTACAACATACCTATTAGAAGGGGCAAAATCCTGAACACTGACAACATCAAATGCTGGTGATGATTGTGGAGCAACAGGAACTCTCATACACTGCTGATGGAAGGTAAAATGGTACAGCCATTTTGAAAGACAGTTTGGCAGTTTCTTACAAAGCTAAAGGTACTCTTACCACATGATTTAGCACCTGTGCTTCTTTGTGGTTACCCAAAGAAGTTGAAAACTTAATATCCATACAAAAACCTGCACATAATATTTATAGCAGTTTTATTCATAATTTTCAAAAGCCAAGACATGGAATCAATCTAAGATGTGGTACATATACACAATGGAATATTACTCAGCCATAAAAAAGAAGGAAATCTTGCTATTTGCAACAACATGGATGGACCTAGAGGGTATCATGCTAAGTGAAATAAGTCAGACATAGAAAGACAAATACCATATGATTTCACTTATAGGTGGAATCAAAAACACAAAACAAATAAAAAAAGAAATAGACCTATAAATACTGACAAGAGACTGTTTGTTATCATAGCAGAGGAGGGTGGGGATAGGTGAAGGGAATAAGGAGTTACAAATTTCAAATTATAAAAATTAGTATAAATTAAATTTATATAAATTATAACATACAGACATTTTGTAAATTATGAAATTATAAATGAGTCATAGAAACAGAAGTACAGCATAGAAAATCTAACCAATAATATTGTAATATCTTGGTATGGTTACAAGGTAACTACAGTTACATCAGTGAGCATGTAGCAGTGTATATAATTATCAAATCACTGTGTTGTATATCTGAAATCAATATAATATTATATATCAACTATATTCCAATAAAAAACTTAGCAGCAACTAAGATATCCTTCAGTCGATCAATTGATAAATAAATAGTGGTACATGTAGACAGTGAAATATTATTCAGAGCTTAAAATAAATGATCTATCAAGGCATGAAAGCATGGAGAAAACTTAAATTCATATCAGTAAGTGAAAGAAGCCAGTCTGAAAAGGCTACATACTGTATGATTCCAACCATATGTCATTCTGGAAAAGGCAAAACTATGGAGATTGTAAAAAGATCAGTGGTTGCTAGGAGTTGTGGGGCACTTAAAATGCTCTGTATGATGCTATAATGATGGATACATGTCATTATACATTTTTTCAAATCCACAGAATGTACAACAGCAAAGTGGATTCTAACGTAAACTGTGGACTTAGTGTGATTATGATGTGTCAGTGTAAATTCATCTATTTTAACAAATATGTCATTCTGGTGGGGGATGCTCATGATGGGGGGGTCATGCATGTGCGGGTCAGGGAGAATAATGGAAATCTAAACCTTCCTCTCAATTTTGCCTATAACTACTCTAAAAAATGAAGTCTTTAATAACAAAAAAGTATTAAAATACTAAATACATGGTACAACATAGATGAACCTTGAAAGTATTATGCTTATTGAAAGAAGCCAGACACAAAAGGCCACATATGGTATTATTCCATTATATTAATGTCCTGAATAAGCAAATTCATTGACATAGAAAGTAAATTTCTGGATTCCAGGGGTTGGAGGAGAGGACAATGGATGTTATAGATAAGGATTTCTTTTTGGGGCAATGAAATGTTCTGGAATTAGTGGTGATGGCTACACAACTTTGTGAATATACTGAAAAACACTGAATTGTACACTTTAAGAGGGTGAATTTTATGTTGTCTATTATATCTCAATTTTTAAAAACAGTTAACCCCTGAATTTGAATTAAGTGGAGGAAAAATCTAGCAAACTGTTTACTTGGTTACATTATCCTGTTATTTTACTGATCATACTGTAATAGCTAGTCAGTTTGATCAAGTAGTCAACCCATAGCCCTGCATAGTTTTCATCAGAGGTAGAAGAGAAAAGGGTCATTTTATGTCTTGTGTGCCTATTAGACTCTCAGCTATAATGGCTAAGGCTGCCTCTTTTTATTGCACTTGTAAATATGCACTGAGGCTCTCAAATATTGGACAGAGCCAATAAACATAATGAATAGATTAATAATAAAACCAAATCATGAAAGGAAAAGAGCAAATGACTGGCATGCACTGTTGTCAGAACAGATTCACTGAAGTGAGAAAAACAGCCTGTTGGATTCATCTGCTAAGGAACAGCAATTTATTTAGAAAGCAGCTGTCTTTCCAGAATAGATTGTCTTCTGATAAAAGTGATGAATATGTATGTATGAAAAGGGAGGGGTTTGGTTAAAGATTACAACCAGGATAACTCAACTGATTACTTTCAGAATTGTGTGAGTTAGCAGTGAAGCAGCACAGTTTTCTACTTAGCCCTTGATGTTATGCTAGCTAACCCCAACCTTCAAAGTCAGAGAAAAGTCTATTCCAGTTAAGGATTTAAGATTGGGTAATTTCCATGTTGTTCCTCTCACTAATATATCTTATGGCTGTAAAACAATCATTACGCTCCTTTGAACCCTTCAATTGAAAGGGGGGATTAAAGAGCAGGTCAGGCATAAGGTCTCTGCAAAAAACAAAAACAAAAAACACACAATTAACAATAACCTTTAAACACTCCCCCACCGCCACCCCACCAGGAGTGAGCAAAATCGAGAGTTATGATTAAAACTGCCAGTCTTGGGTAAGGACATAAGGAACCCCTTCTGTCTTCCTGGTTTCTTTCTTTTGTCTTACTGAGCCTTAGATAAAAGGGCAGAACCCTCAACTCCTCCCAGTGGCCAAAATAGCCTCCTCTCCATTTAACACAGCCTGCATATTGTGAGGCAAACCAGAACCCACTACTTCTGGCCATATCCTCTTGGATTATGCCAGCCAAGAGTTTTGAAGGAACTAGGTGGGGATGAGGCAGGAACCGTGGGTATAGTCAGAGTAGGGTGAGGGCCTCTGGAAAAAGCAAGGCAGGATATTTACAGTCAAAGCCATGTAACAATGTAAAGTCCCTATCAAAACTCTGTGTTCAGCATTATGCAAAGTCAAGGTCACACTAATTCTCTAGGGTAAAGATACCAGACTAGGAATATAGACATCTTCAGTGAGATCAGTTAAAGGTCAAAAGGCCAGGAGCAACTTGGCCTGGAATGTTTGAGTGTTCCGCAAGGGTATCTCAGCATAACCCATGACTTCACTGTAAACAGCCCTAGCAAACTGACAACAACCTAGCCCTCCTTGAGGGCAGGGCAGCTGGTACAAGTCCACACCCTAAGCCCTCAGTTCCCCAAAATCCTCAACTGCCTATAAATCCCCTAGACAACACACCACTTGGCTCTCTTGTCCCCTCCTGGCCTGAGCCAGGAGCTCTTTCCTCTCACTTTATTTCTAAATAAAAGCCTCTACACTGACTCTCCTACCTTGGGTGTTTGCTAAGTTCATTCTTTGACTCCGCAAACAAGAACCCTGGCATCAGGGATAGAGTAACAACGGTCTTATACCAATTCTAATAACTGTTTTGATCTTGGGCAGGTTACTAACTTTTTAATCCTCAGCTTCCACATCTGTACAATACGATAGAGATGATAATAGTATTTAATCTACAGGAGTATTAGATTAAACAAGATAATGCAAGGACACAGAGTACTCAATAAATATTAGCTATTGTTGATATTACTATCTCCCCTTACCTCACCCCTACATAAATATAAGTGAAAGAAACTTAGTTACTAGTTCAGAAATTCAAGTGATAAATATGAATTGCTAGAAAAATATTAGTTTCTACTTGTAGCTTTTGACTGCGCTCTTGAAATATGGACTTCTACAGAATTAACAGAAGGAAAAGATTTTCTTCTGGAATTTACCTCCTCCGGAATCATTTGGCTCAGTTTAATAATCCATAATGCAGGTACAGCTGACTGTGCAAAACCTATGGGTCATGTCCTCCACTGACTCGTCCTGTGATACACATAGGAGGTGAGGACTTCATGGGACGTGCATTGAATGTAGGAGACTGGGAAGAAGGAGGCTTCTCACATGGCCATTCTGCTCCCTTGAATAATGCTGGTTGCATAGAAAGTTAATCTTGGTTAACCTTGGATCTACCCAAGGGTAGACCCAGGATTCATTGACTCCATAGCTCAACTAGGTATTTTGCTGGCAGCTTTGGTATTTCTGCACTTTTCAGAGTTTGGGAGAAAAAGGACATTAGACACCAAATGAAATGCCACTATGTGATTATGGCAAGTGAGTGATTGCCTGACTTTCTCCGTAGAAGATTGTGGTAAATGGAATTATTGAACACGTTTGTTGCAAGGCATTGCTAAATTTTTCATTTGAATGTTTTTCTTTTTCCTTAAAGCTTGTCTTATATGAAAAGAGACGTGATTCCTTTAACTTTGTTTCTGCAACAACTTTATGGAGCAACTGCTTTGAGAAATCATTTTATGCAAATTTAAAGGCTTCCTAGTGAGGAAAAACTGTTTCAAAGAGAAATAGCTCCTATTCTTTTTCTGAGGAGGATAAAATATTATTCCCTTATAGTGAAAAAGATAGTCCCAGAGATTCACACTAGTTATAAAAATAACTAATGTGACTAATGGTTTTCTTTCCACTTATGCTCTTTATAAGAAAAGAAGTGA
Source organism: Smutsia gigantea (assembly GCA_032199065.1). Lineage (NCBI taxonomy): Eukaryota > Metazoa > Chordata > Mammalia > Pholidota > Manidae > Smutsia > Smutsia gigantea. The sequence goes on from JAVSCE010013269.1 coordinate 8,287, forward strand.
GAGAAACAGGAGCAGATGGGTCATAGGAGAAGGCAGAGAAGCTCTATATTTAGTCCCAATAGTCAAGCAGGATAAAGAAATCTGTGGTGTGACCAAGGGAAGCCGTAACAAAAGGGTAAACTTTTGATACCAAGATCGCCTGAGAATCCTTGTTTTATCCCAATAAGGTATTCTAGGAATAAAAGCAATATAAGGACTCAGATGAGCTAGAAACTTTTACCAAAGCCCGAGAAAATGGATCAAAGTCAGGGCAAGCAATGATAATGTGAAAAAGATTCCAGATTTTATGTTTGACTTATTTGAATCTTGTACTTTTCACATACTTGTAATATTTTAAGTAGCTGTGTTTAATGTTGGCTATTTAATTAAGAAACTGCTTTTGTTTTAAAAGATGAATAATATAATAGAAATCTTGCCGGTCCTTTTCTTTCTATTATCTGTTCTCCAGGTCACCTGGCTATTTGGACCATGAAATGTGGGTGTAAAGGAAAATTTCAGAAAGCAGTTGGTTACATTGCTTTCTCTCTGAAAAGGGCCAATCTTTTTTTTTTTTTTAAGTTTATACCATATTTTTTTTTTGGTTTTCTTTTTTTTTTTAAAATATAATTTATTTTATTATCATTAATTTACAATTACATGTGCAATATTACGATTATTAAACTACCCCTTCATCAGGTCCCCCCCACCAACCCCATTACAGTCACTGTCCAGCAGCGTAGTGAGATGCTATAGAATCACTACTTGTCTTCTCTGAGTTGTACTGCCCTCCCCGTGCCCCCCCAACGTTACATTTGCTAATCGTAATGCCCCTTTTTCCCTCTTATCCCTCCCTTCCCGCCCATTTTCCCCAGTCCCTTTCCCTTTGGTAACTATTAGTCCGTTCTTGGGTTCTGTGAGTCTGCTGCTGTTTTGTTCTTCAGTTTTTTTCTTTGTTCTTGTACTCCACATATGGTGAAATCATTTGATACTTGTCTTTTTCGGCTTGGCTTATTTCACTGAGCATAATACCCTCTAGCTCCATCCATGTTGTTGCAAATGGTAGGATTTGTTTTCTTCTCATGGCTGAATAATATTCCATTGTGTATATGTACCACATCTTCTTTATCCATTCATCTACTGATGGACACTTAGGTTCCTTCCATTTCTTGGCTATTGTAAATAGTGCTGCAATAAACATAGGGGTGCATCTGTCCTTGAAAAGGGCCAATCTTAATTGAAAATGTTATCTAGATAATTTTATATGTTGGCCCTTTATTATCCCACTTGTCCTTACACCACTTACTATCTTATTTCTTATGTGTCCCTTATTATCTTATTCTATATTCCCAAGTAGCATTTTTCCAGGTTGAAATCTAATGTAAAGCTTCATGCCTTGACTAAATTCAATTTCTTGCCTAATATATACAGAAAAAGAAAAGCCACCAGTGTTGGTCCTGGGGTAAGTACTGAGAAATGATGAGGGAGAAAAGAAGGATTTTAAGACTAGAAGACATGTTTAAAAAACCAGAGCTATGGTCCCTGCATTCCGTGGCTCCAGATAGGAAGATCCACACAGGAGATACAAATAGAGAAAGCTAGGAGGGGGGTTTGTCCATCTAGACAGCACAGACAAGCCATCATGTCAGCTTCAAGGACTCTTGCCAGCACCCACGGTACTGCAGAGCTTCTTAATCTTTTGTGTACTCTAGAATCGACTGAAGAGCTTGTTAAAATTCAGATGCCTAGGCCGAATTTCTAGAACTCCAGTTCAGTGGTTTGGGACAATATCTACGAATCTTCATTTTAAACAATAACCTCAGGTGATTCTGATGCACAAAGTGCTTGAATCCTACTTTGAGAAATTTGGCATTGCCCGCTTGATGGCAGCTTTCTGGGCCCTAAAGATGCAACCAGCTAAAAGTCACTCCTTGGAGCTATATTTAACTCACTTTATATACCTACAGACATCAAGTTATTTCATTTGTTGACTCATACTTGCATTAAATGCAAAAACTTTTTTGGCATCATGTTTTATATATATTTCCCAATTTCACTCCCAACATGGAAATTGCTGCTTCTTAATCATTCTTCTGAATGCTTCTGAAGTGAATGCTTCTGCCTGTATCTTTCAAGCAAAGTCTCCCATTAGTAAAGAACTTACTGCTGGTGACACTTATTTATCTTACTGTTTACATCACTTGGCTAAGAGAGTTGTGGAGGCAGAATAAGGACTGTTTTGCCTTTTGCCTTGTTACTTCTACTTTTATGTTAGAGGTAGGGTATAAAAACAGGTAACAGATAAAAATGTTACATCAAGCATTAAACTGAAAACCAGGAGTTCCAAGTTACCTGTTTATTCTTTTTTTTTAATATAATTTATTTTATTATCATTAATTTACAATTACATGTGCAATATTACGATTATTAAACTACCCCTTCATCAGGTCCCCCCCACCAACCCCATTACAGTCACTGTCCATCAGCGTAGTGAAATGCTATAGAATCACTACTTGTCTTCTCTGAGTTGTACAGCCCTCCCCGTGCCGCCCCAACATTACATCTGCTAATCGTAATGCCCCTTTTTCCCTCTTATCCCTCCCTTCCCGCCCATTTTCCCCAGTCCCTTTCCCTTTGGTAACTATTAGTCCGTTCTTGGGTTCTGTGAGTCTGCTGCTGTTTTGTTCCTTCAGTTTTTTTCTTTGTTCTTATACTCCACATATGAGTGAAATCATTTGATACTTGTCTTTTCGGCTTGGCTTATTTCACTGAGCATAATACCCTCTAGCTCCATCCATGTTGTTGCAAATGGTAGGATTTGTTTTCTTCTTATGGCTGAATAATATTCCATTGTGTATATGTACCACATCTTCTTTATCCATTCATCTACTGATGGACACTTAGGTTGCTTCCATTTCTTGGCTATTGTAAATAGTGCTGCAATAAACATAGGGGTGCATCTGTCCTTTTCAAATTGGGCTGCTGCATTCTTAGGGTAAATTCCTAGGAGTGGAATTCCTGGGTCAAATGGTATTTCTATTTTGAGTTTTTTGAGGAACCTCCATACTGCTTTCCACAATGGTTGAACTAATTTGCATTCCCACCAGCAGTGTAGGAGGGTTCCCTTTTCTCCACATCCTCGCCAACATTTGTTGTTGTTTGTGTTTTGGATGTTGGCCATCCTCACTGGTGTGAGGTGATATCTCATTGTGGTTTTAATCTGCATTTCTCTGATGATTAGCGATGTGGAGCATCTTTTCAAGTGCCTGTTGGCCATCTGAATTTCTTCTTTGGAGAAGTGTCTATTCATGTCCTCTGCCCATTTCTTAATTGGATTATTTGCTTTCTGTTTGTTAAGGTGCATGAGTTCTTTATATATTTTGGATGTCAACACTTTATCAGATACATTTTTTATGAATATATTCTTCCATACTGTAGGATGTCTTTTTGTTCTACTGATGGTGTCCTTTGCTGTACAGAAGCTTTTCAGCTTGATATAGTCCCACTTGTTCATTTTTGCTTTTGTTTCCCTTGCCCGGGGAGAAATGTTCATGAAGAAGTCGCTCATGTTTATGTCCAGGAGATTTTTGCCTATGTTTTTTTCTAAGAGTTTTATGGTTTCATGTCTTACATTCAAGTCTTTGATCCACCTTGAGTTTACCTTTGTGTATGGGGCTAGACAGTAGTCCGGTTTCATTCTCTTACATGTAGCTGTCCAGTTTTTCCAACACCAGTTGCTGAAGAGGCTGTCATCTCCCCATTGTATATCCAAGGCACTTTTATCAAATATTAATTGACTGTATATGTTTGGGTTAATGTTTGGATTTTCTATTCTGTTACACTGGTCTGTGGGTCTGTTTTTGTGCCAATACCAAATTGTCTTGATTACTGTGGCTTTGTAGTAGAGCTTGAAGTCAGGGAGTGTAATTCCCCCTGTTTTATTTCTCCTTCTCAGGATTGCTTTGGCTATTCGGGTCTTTTGTGGTTCCATATGAATTTTAGAATTATTTGTTCCAGTTCATTGAAGAAAGCTGTTGGTAGTTTGATAGATTGCATTGAATCTGTAGATTGCTTTAGGTAGTATAGCCATTTTGACAATATTGATTCTTCCTAGCCAAGAGCATGGGATGCATTTCCATTTGTTAGTGTCCTCTTTAATTTTCTCTTAGGAGTGTCTTGTAGTTTTCAGAGTACAGGTCTTTCACTTCCTTGTTAGGTTTATTCCTAGGTATTTTATTCTTTTTGATGCGATTGTGAATGAATTGTTTTCCTGATTTCTCTTTCTGTTAGTTCATCGTTAGTGTATAGGAAAGCAACAGATTTCTGTGTGTTAATTTTGTATCCTGCAACTTTGCTGAATTCAGATATTAGTTCTAGTAGTTTTGGAATGGAATCTTTAGGGTTTTTTATGTACAGTATCATGTCATCTGTAAATAGTGACAATTTGACTTCTTCTTTACCAATCTGGATGCCTTGTATGTCTTTGTTTTGTCTGATTGCTGTGGCTAGGACCTCCAGTGCTATGTTGAATAACAGTGGAGAGAGTGGGCATCCCTGTCTTGTTCCCGATCTTAGATGAAAAGCTTTCAGCGTCTCGCCGTTAAGTATGACGTTAGCTGTGGGTTTGTCATATATAGCCTTTATGATGTTGAGGTACTTGCCCTCTATACCCATTTTGTTGAGAGTTTTAATCAGGAATGGATGCTGAATTTTATCAAATGCTTTTTCAGCATCTATGGAGATGATCATGTGGTTTTTGTTCTTCTTTTGTTGATGTGGTGGATGATGTTGATGGATTTTCGAATGTTGTACCATCCTTGCATCCCTGGGATGAATCCCACTTGATCATGGTGTATGATCCTCTTGATGTATTTTTGAATTCGGTTTGCTAATATTTTGTTGAGTATTTTGCATCTACGTTCATCAGGGATATTGGTCTGTAATTTTCTTTTTGGTGAGGTCTTTGCCCGGTTTTGGTATTAGAGTGATGCTGGCTTCATAGAATGAGTTTGGAAGTATTCCCTCCTCTTCTATTTTTTGGAAAACTTTAAGGAGAATTGGTGTTATTTCTTCTCTATATGTCTGGTAGAATTCAGAGGTGAATCCATCAGGCCCAGGGGTTTTGTTCTTGGGTAGTTTTTTGATTACCGATTTAATTTCATTGCTGGTGATTGGTCTGTTTAGTTTTTCTGTTTCTTGCTTGGTCAGTCTTGAAGGTTGTATTTTTCTAAGAAGTTGTCCATTTCTTCTATGTTTTCCAGCTTGTTAGCATATAGATTCTCATAATATTCTCTTATGATTCTTTGTATTTTTGTGGGGTCCGTCGTGATTTTTCCTTTCTCATTTCTGATTCTGTTTATGTGTGTAGATTCTCTTTTCTCTTAATGAGTCTGGCTAGGGGTTTATCTATTTTGTTTATTTTTTCAAAGAACCAGCTCTTGGTTTCATTGATTTTTTCTATTGTTTTATTCTTCTCAATTTTATTTATTTCTTCTCTAATCTTTATTATGTCCCTCCTTCTGGTGACTTGGGCCTCATTTGTTCTTCTTTTTCCAATTTCAGTAATTGTGTCTTTAGACTATTCATTTGGGAATGTTCTTCCTTCTTTAAATAGGCCTGATTGCAATATACTTTCCTCTTAGAACTGCCTTTGCTGCATCCCACAGAAGTTGTTGCTTTGTGTTGTTGTTGTCATTAGTCTCCATATATTCTTTGATTTCTGTTTTGATTTGGTCGTTAACCCATTGATTAATTAGGAGAGTGTTGTTTAGTCTCCATGTATTTGTGAGCCTTTTTGATTTCTTTCTAAAATTTATTTCTAGTTTTATACCTTGGTGATCTTAGAAGTTGCTTGGTAGGATTTCAATATTTTTGAAATTACTGAGGTTCTCTTTGTAGCCTAGTATGTGGTCTATTCTGGAAAGTGTTCCATGTGCACTTGAGAAGAATGTGTATCCTGTTGCTTTTGGGTGTAGAGTTCTGTAGATGTCTGTTAGGTCCATCTGTTCTAGTGTGTTGTTCAGTGCCTCTGTGTCTTTACTTATTTTCTGCCTGGTTGATCTGTCCTCTGGAGTGAGTGGTGTGTTGAAGTCTCCTAAGATGAATGCATTGCTGTCTATTTCCTCTTTTAATTCTGTTAGTATTTGTCTCACATATGCTGGCGCTCCTGTGTTGGGTGCATATATATTTATAATGGTTATATCTTCTTGTTGGACTGACCCCTTTATCACTATGTAATGTCCGTCTTTATCTTTTGCTACTTTCTTCGTTTTGAAGTCTATTTTGTCTGATACAAGTACTGCAACACCTGCTTTTTTCTCTTTGTTGTTTGCATGAAATATCTTTTTCCATCCCTTCACTTTTTAGTCTGTGTATATCTTTGGGTTTGAGGTGAGTCTCTTGTAAGCAGCATATAGATGGGTCTTGCTTTTTTATCCATTCTGTTACTCTGTGTCTTTTGATTGGTGCATTCAGTCCATTTACATTTAGGGTGATTATTGATAGATATATACTTATTGCCATTGCTGGCTTTAGATTCGTGGTTACCAAGGGTTCAAGGGTTGCTTCTTTACTATCTAACAATCTAATTTAACTTTCTTGTTAAGTTATTGTAAACACAGTCTGATGTTTCTTTTTTTCTCTCCCTTCTTATTCCTCCTCCTCCATTCTTTCTATAATAGGTGTTTTATTCTTTGCCTTAATTGGTATTTGGATGGTCTGCTTTCTTTGCTATGATTTTTTTTTCCTCTGGTGACATCTTTTTAGCCTCAGGTGTGCTTCACTCTAGAGCATTCCATTTAAGATATCCTGTAGTGGTGGTTTATGAGACGCAAACTCTCTTAACTTTCGTTTATCTGGAAATTGTTTAATCCCTCCATCATGTTTAAATGATAATCGTGCTGGATACAATATTCTTGGTTCGAGGCCCTTCTGTTTCATAACGTTAAATATATCATGCCATTCTCTTCTGGCCTGTAAGGTTTCTGTTGAGAAGTCTGATGATAGTCTGATGGGTTTTCCTCTGTAGGTGATCTTTTTTCTCTCTCTAGCTGCCTTTAATACCCTGTCTTTATCTTTGATCTTTGCCATCTTAATTATTATGTGTCTTGGTGTTGTCTTCCTTGGGTCCCTTGTGTTGGGAGATCTATGAGCTTCGGTGGACTGCGAGACTACTCCCTTCCCCAGCGAGCGAAAGTTTTCAGCAATTATTTCTTGAAAGACACTTTCTATCCCTTTTTCTCTCTCTTCTTCCTCTGGTACTCCTATAATGAGAATATTGTTCCGTTTGGATTGGTCACACAGTTCTCTTAATATTCTTTCATTCCTAGAAATCCTTTTATCTCTCTCTGCCTCAGCTGCTCTGTACTCCTGTTCTCTGTTTTCTATTTCATTAACAGTCTCTCGCATCTCATCCATTCTGCTGTTAAGCCCGTCGATCGCTTGTCTGATTTCTGTATTGTCTTTCCTCAGTTCCCCCACTTCCTCCCTCAGCTCTTGCACATTTCTCTGTAGGTCCATCAGCATGGTTATGACTTTTATTCTGAATTCTTTTTCAGGGAGGCTGTGCATTTCCATCCCTTCAGATTCCCTCTCTGGGGTTGTCTGGTTGATTTTGGTCTGAACCATATTCCTCTGTCTTTTCATGGCTGTATAATTTGGTCACTGATAGTTGCCACGTATGTCAGCTGGGCTCTTAAGACTTTAAAAAGAGAAGAAAAAAAAAGAGAAAAAAAGAAAAAAGAAAGAAAGAAAAAAAGAAAAAAAAGAAAGAAAAGAAAAAACAAAAACAAAACAAAACAAAACAAAAAAAAACAAAAAAAATGCCCACCGGACGTAGATTCTGTGGGAATGCTCTAGGTGGCGCTATTGCCCCACTATTCCACAGCTGTGACTGTGCTGCTCCGCAGGGCCCTTTATCGCTCTGGCAGGGGTGGGAACGAGTAGGAGGCTGTTGATCTCAGTGAGAAGTGTTAAGTATGGCTACGCTTCCTCAGTCGCCAGCTAAGGCATCTGAAACTCCCCAGGACTCCCAGCCTGCTGGGCTGAGTGTGCTGGGGCGATCCGGCTCCTCCGCTGGGCTCCTGTCTCTTTAAGACCGCTGAAGGAAAGCGCGCACTTTTTTTTTTTCCTTCCCGGGAGCCGGCTGCAAGCACCCTGGCGCGTTCCCCGCTCAGATCCTGCCCCTCTGTCTCTCCAATCTCCGCTGCACTGCGCAATGTGGGTCAGCGCTCCCCGCGCAGATCACCGGGGCTGGCTACTTCGCGGGGTGCACTTCCACTCCCTCCCGGCTCTGAATCCTCTCCTCCCGCCGGTTCACTGGGGTGGGGGAGTGCTCGGGTCCCGCCGGGTCACGGCTCCATATCTTACCCGCCTCTTGGGGTGCCGAGTCCTCTCTGGTGTAGCTGCATGCTGTGCGCTTTCCTGTGTATTCTCGTCTCTCTTTTAGGAATAGATGTATTTTCTGTGTTTTCGTAGATAAATATAGTGTTGGGAGGAGATTTCTGCCGCCCTGCTCACACCCGCCATCTTCCCGGAAGTACCTGTTTATTCTTAAGAAAAATAAATATATAAAATCTCAGAATGCCTGGACTGGTAGAGAACTGAGAATTCACCCAATTCAATCTGTCATTCGGTTGACTATAATAATATGAACTACTATTTATTAAGTACCTATTACTTCTGGGGTATTCTAAGTGCTTTGCATGCATTATTTCATGTAATATTCACAATTCCCTTGAGGAAGTGAACATAATTCCTAACAGAACCACGGTTTAGAAAGCACCCCAATAGGCTTGATCAATGGGGACAATTAACAGGGATTAATATGAAGCCACTTACCTTATGTCCAAGTGCCTTGCAAATGAGTTTCAGCCCAGGCAAGCTCACTATAAATTCACTGTGACCAAAGAAATTTACAGCAAAGGGTTCTTGAGGTGAAAAGGTTATACCCAACTTTATTTCCAGGTGGCAGGTCAGTCACTAAAATCCCGTTCACTCAGAGCGAGTCTGTGTTATCACTGCTGCTTCGGATGCAGCAAGCCGGTCTCTGTCTGCACAGCCGTCCCACACAGCCATCCTGCGGCCCTCCGTCCTCGGCGCTGCTACCACTCCAGCCTCTGCTCCTCTCTCCTACAGCCTTGCGGCCCTGCCACTCCTTCGTGCAGAGCACTGGGCGGAACTCTTTATATTAACACAATAATGGCTTATTGCCTAAAGGTGTGGAAGCGGTAGCATAGCCACAGGCCAGTTACATCATAAGGTGGTTTAAGTTCAGTGAGGATCCTGGCCATAGGAACCCCACTTTACCTACACCAAGCCCAACAGCACAAGTTTGGGATGAGTAAACTTAGATTCCAGAGCAGTTTATATGAGAGCACATGTGTGTTTCCATTGACTTTAAGTTAAATAGGAGTCAATGGAACTATTGCCAGAAAAGCTAGGTGTTCATAAGGACATGAATGGAAACTTTGTCCACTCTATTCTCTTGATGGTTTTACTGAATTTTTATGTGGGGCTTATTCCAGGATCCACAATTTATGAGAAATTTTGGCCAACCAAACCTCTAAAGAAAAGATGCAGGGTCTTGACAGACATTCCCTCTGAAGAACATGTAAAGGAATGGAGGATATTCAAATCCAGATAGCATGAAAGCTGCTTTGAATAACTGAAGAGCTCTAAGGTGGACTGGGAATGGGCTCTGAGAGCGGCAGGAGGCACAATGGGTGGACCTCGTAGGGAGACAAATTTCAATGCAAGTTAAGGAAGCACTTACCCAGTGAGGGCTGTCCAGCAACAGGATGGATTGCTGCCTGAGGCCACAGGTTCCCCGTCCGTCCTGGAAGCATCCATGGAGAGGATGAGAAGTTTGGGAAGGATTTATCCCTGGATGTGGGACTGTGCCCTATGACTTCTCAGATCCCTTCCAACCTTGATAATTTATCATTCTCATGCAAAAAACACGTGTTAGAAAGGTACTATGCAAAGGACACTAAACCAGTGCTCTGATGTACAAAACGTAAAAAGGTATGATTCTTGCCTACAGATTATTTACCACATAGTGGATAAAAGGTTAAAAACAAATATGTGTATAATACAAACTCCCTTTCTATAGTTGAGATTAAAGTCAATTAATGTATTTGTAGCTTCATGTATTGATAAAAGAATTGAGATTGAGGTGATAGGGTAAGTATTGGAGCAGGTGTTGCACATGATAGAATGGAGATCCTATTAAAGGGTGATACTGATATTGTATTACAGTAGTATTTTATTCAGGAGTTTCAACGATGATAAAACCCTATGCCTTCCCCATAACCACTCCACTTAAAAAAGATTCTGATGGTTATAGACAAAGGACAAAGGAACTAAAGAAAGGTAAATTAACACTGTGCATTATCTGTATATTAGTCCTCAAATTCCAGTGGCCTAGGTGGTACCCCTGAGAGAAGTTCTTTTGCTATGTTGGCTTAAATGGCCTAGAAATAAACCAGCCTATTAGACCCACTCTTTGTACCTTCCACATACCCAAATCCTCATCTCAGAACCTGCAACTATAACGGACGACAAGGAAAAGGCTAGTCCCTGCTGCAGTTCCCACTTGGACTTGGCCTCTGCTGTCTGCCTTGGGTCTTCTCAGTCCTAAGCACTATGTCCCTCCCTCGTGTGGGAGAAGAGAAAGATGGTCAAGGTTGACGCGAGAAGGAAGCTAAAAGAGAAGAGGGAACAGCACCTTCATGCAGGCTAGTGCTGTCCACTTTAAGAGCTCCACCTGCTGGTAACTGGCCAGTCCAAATCTGGACTCTTCTTTAGAGGAGAGCCTACCTCTGCGTCCCAAGTCATCCCGTGAGAGGGCAGGAGGCAGGGAAGTATTGGGCGAGGGAGGCCAAGAGGAGCTTTGACTTTCTTCTCCTAGAGGTCAGCTTTGTTCTTTTACATCATGAAATTAATGATGCCTGTTGCTAAGTTACCTTATAGGGCGAGTCGGTGTGTTTATATCACACCTTTTTAAGAGCTATGAGCTCTTTGAAAAAAGGGTGGCTGTGCAATGGCTTATAGCTAAATATTAGTTGGAATCAGAATTTTTGTGAAATATCTACACAAGAATTTACTAAACATAAACTATATGATAAGCACTCTATTGATAAATTATAAAATTTGTTCTCACGATGACTCTGTGATTTAGGAGTATTACTAGAATAATAAAAGGTTTTGCTTTCCTTCACACTCAAGTTTTGCACAAACATACTTCAATCCGTTCTGTGGCAAACTGTTTAAGCAAAACCTTCTGAGAGGGCAGTTCTTAGTAATCTGAGCATGTTTATGTTTCACAGGTATGTTTGATATGCACATATTTCATGTATTGTTTTGCCAATGCCCAGATCTGGGCAACTCCTTATGTCTGTTTTCTCTGCGGCCACTCCCACACTGCTGAGAATTTCTGTGAGTAACCATGAAGCCGTGCTCCCAGGTTCCAGTCTGATACATGAAATCTCTCCTAGGCTGTACTCTCACTACTTGCAGGAAATCACTTTACTTATCACTTGTTGACTCATACATCCCTCATAGTATCTATTCCGATTTTTTCCATATTCCTTAAGCTCCCACTCTGACCCCACTCCTTCTTCAGAACCACTTCATTCTTAGCACATGGCTCCCCCCTTCCTTTCCATGGAGGCTCCCCTGACTTCCCTCCACAGAGACTTGATCACTATGGCAACCATTGCCAGCTTCGAGTCATTTCCTCAGAAACTCCAAATGGCAGAGATGGTTGAATCAGAGAACTTTTGCAAGGAAATGCTAGGAATGCTAGGTACTGGGGGCTGAAATCTCAAAGGCAGCTCTAAATTTAAAGAACCAGAAACAGATCCATAAGCACAAAGAAAAAGCAAAAGGGTGTCTAGAAACAGCAATCTCTTGTTCTGCCAGCTTCTTGAAAGAACTCATATGTTGTATGACAAAATAGAAGTTGAGGTCAACTGGATTTTGAGATCCTGATCTCAAAAGACATTTTTATGCCTTGTTTCATTCATTGCTTTGAATACACATTAAGGGTGCAAACTTTAAAGGAAGAAACTTAATATATGACATGGTTTCTCCATTAACCATAATTTATGGAGTTATAGGGTGGAGTGTGATACTTTAAGCCTGTTTAGCAAAGACTTATTGATGTCCTCTTTGCACTAAACACCATGTTAAATGATAGAAAAGAATAAATACAATATAGAATCTGCCCCAACAGGAAATACATACACATTAGGAAGAAACAAAAAAGTTTCTAATTAGATGCAAGTCACCTCTTCCAGGAGTATTTTTATCCCAAAGCACAAACATTTGCTAGCCTACATAGGATCTCCGTGAATATGGGGAATGCTGTCCAAAAAAAGAAACCACTCAACTTTCATAGCACACCCAAATTATCAAGGCAGCTCATTCCCTTTTGAATCAGTTCACTGTGAGGCAGTAGATCCCCCGTAAGTTCCCCTATAAAGGACTCATCCTTCACAATTCACAGGTGTTTGAATTTTCTCTTTCCTTCATCACCTTTATCCTTACTTATACAGCAGCTAAAAAAGAAGCTTTCTTTTGACCAAAATTTGAAAACAAGTTTAGTTTGCACATCAAAAACTATAATAAAATACAGTTACACTGTAACCCGTGCAAGGACAAGGTACTGTGGGAACAGAGGAGAGGAGGCATTTTATTTTGTCCTGAGGACTTAGGAAAGGAAGGGCTGGCAAAACTTCGTAGATGAGAAAATATTGGAGCTGTCCTTTGTACTCCTCCTTTATTCCTAGGTGATATTTTAAATCATATCCTAACTTTTTTGAAAAATTAAAAATAATATTTCATATTACAAGAGAAATACATATTCATAGAAATTAGAAAATGTCATAATAGTTCAGGTTCCAATCCTCCCCTGTATATGGGTGGGTGACAATGAAACTTGAGAAGACACTCTGTAGTAATTTTGAGTACAGAGGATTTAGAAGCCAAGAGATAAAGATAAGTGTTTGTTATAATCAGATCTTTTAAAAACACTACCACCACCACTAAGTAGGAATGTGGAAGTAGGAAGAGAAGGGTAACCAGAAACCTGACTCCTTTAAAATTCTTCCCAGCCTCAGTCTACAATTACCAGATGGTCTTTGCTAGGTTGTGGATTTAGGTGTTTTTATTAAGGCCTGCCTGCGTGGGATGGAGCCTTATTCCCTTTCTGTCCCAGAAGGCAGCACTTACTGATTCACTCTACATATCCCTGAAGTTTACATTAGTTAATTTCTTTCTTCCATTAAATTAGAATTAAAAAAAATCTCTCATTAATTTCCTCAAAGTGTTTTGGAAAGGTCTAGGAAACCATCAAGTCTTAAGAGCTCTGGAAACCTTGGGGACACACATGGCAGTCTAGAGATGTCTAATGATGTCACTTTTAAAATGTCTTTCATTATTTTTCCATGTCCTGAAATTTCACAAAAACATAACAGAAATGGACTTGGGGATTTTATTAAAGTAAAATTTGTAAAAATTAAAAAAGGAGGAAAAGGAATGACAGTTTCTTTGATTTTCATTACTGTTTATTCCAAATTCCAAGAAAAAGTAAACTACTTGTGGTGGATAAAATGAAAGTTCCTGGGGCCAGGGTTCTCACCTGGCCCTGGTCAGCTAGCTCACTATGGACAATATGTGGTTATTGACTCTGTATCAAGAGCTCCGCCCAGTGCTCTGAGTGACAGGGTGGCAGGGCTGCAAGGCTGCAGGAGAGCAGAGCAGAGGCTGGAGTGGTGACAGTGCTGAGGACAGAAACTGAGACGGCTGTGGGGGCAGAGGGCCCCAGAGGCACAGACCAGCTTGCTGCATGCAGACTCGCTCTGAATGAACAGGATTTTAGTGACCTGCCACCATGGAAATAAAGTTGGGTATAACCCTTTCACCCCAAGAACATTCTACTGTCATTTCTTTGGTCACATCGAATGCATAGTGAACTTGCCCAGGGCTGAAACCTATTGGCAAGACACTAGTCAAAACTCACAATTAGATGGTTCTATATAGAAAACCAAGGCAAAGTGTTCAAAATTTAACAGGGTTAATGAAAATAGAAAAAAAAAATCAAACAAAATCTTAAGTTCCCCATTGGCAGCACTTTGTGTGCTGCTCCAAATATTTCTAGGACTCCATCTATTTTACTCAGAATCATCAACATTGAAAGCACCTTAAAGATATTAATTATCTTACCTACTTTCCTAGTTAGCTATGGGGCACAACTCTGGAGAATTGGAAGGGGGTGAGTGTCAGGAACCCCTTCTTGATGAAAGGAAACCAAGTGACAAGAGAGGTGGTTTGTCCTAGGACATCTAGAGGTGGATTGGAAATGACAGCTAGACTCAAGTTTGGTTCAGCCTGAATAAAGAAAAATGCTACCTTTTTCACTGACACCAAAACATTCACCTTCACCTACAAAATGAGGGTTTTTTTCTGGCATGATTTTTTTCCTTCATTCAGCCTCAGAGATAATACTAATGATTACCAGCGATGGTAGTGAAAGTCAAGCTTAATCACCATAATTGACAATTACGTTGGGTAACAACACAGAGACAGGTGATTTCACACAAGGCTAATGAAAATGGGCTATTAAAATCCGCACACGTTTGGCAGCAATTATGAGCTCCTGGAGCCATTTGCTTTGAAATGTGCACATTTCACAGGTGGCTGCCTGCCGAGGAGACAACTCTGAGCAGGATCAAGAGAGAGGTAAAGACTGAGTCACCAGAGATTGCCAGAGGTGCCATTTCTTTTCAGTAGCTGGCTGGATCTTTACTATTACATACATATATATTATTACATATTAACATACATAACGTATATTATATACATTACAAAAAAAAGATGCACAATTCACAGCTTTAGGGAACGATGCGCCAATTTCCTTCAAAAACACAGTGGGATTGGCAGAGGACAGGGGAGAGCATACTAACAAAAGCATAGGAGCAGAGTAGAGGATATCCATGGAATTAAGAGTGGGGCTATGTGGGAGGGGTTGAATTTCCTATCTAGAGTGTCCTAGAGGCCCTTATTTTAACAGTTTCCACGAAATGTAAAATAGAAATATTTTGCTTTCCAAGGATGACACTGTCTTGCCAATGGGTTTCAGCCCCGGGCAAGTTCACTATCGATTCAATGTGACCAAAGAAATGACAGTAGAACATTCTTGGGGTGAAAGGGTTATACCCAACTTTATATCCATGGTGGCAGGTCAATCGCTAAAATCCCATTCACTCAGAGTGTGTCTGCACACAGCAAGCCAGTCTCTGCCTCTAGACCTCTCTGCCCACACAGCCGTCCTCTGGGCCTCTGTCCTCAGAGCTGCCACCACTCCAGCTTCTGCTCTGCTCTCCTGCACCATGCCACCATGTCACCCATAGCACTGGGCAGGGCTCTTTATATAGAGTCAATAATGACATATTGCCCACATGTGTGTAGTGAGTTAGCCAACCAGGGCCAGGTGAGAATCCTGGCCACAGTAACTTTCATTTTATCCACAGACACACATTCACACTGTGATTCTCTGTGATTTTCTGTACAGGCATACCTCATTTTATTGTGCTTAGCTTTATTGTGCTACACAAATACTGTATTTTTCACAAACTGAAGATTTGTGGCAATCCTGTGTTAAGCAAGTCTATCAGCACCATTTCTCTAACCACATTGCTCACATCATGTCTCTGTCACATTTTGGTAATTCTCACAATATTTTAAACTTTTTCATTAATATTATGTTTTGGTGATCTGTAATCAGTGATTATGACTTGTTTTTAAGCTCAGATGATGGTTAGCATTTTTAATCAATAAGGTATTTTTTTATTAAGGAATATACATTTTTATACACATAGTATAAACATAACTTTTATATGCACAGAAGACCAAAAAATTCATTGATTCATTTTATTGCAATATTTGCAATTACTGCAGTGGTCTGGAACTGAACCTGCAGTGTCTTGAAGGTATGCCAGTATTTGCCTGTCTCTCCAGATTTTAGTGTGGCAGTATGGGGTTCCTATGGCCAGGATCCTCACTGAACTTAAACCACCTGATGATGTAACTGGCCTGTTGCTAGGCTACCGCTTCCACACCTTTGGGCAATAAGCTATTATTGCACTATACAGAGAGCTCGGCCCAGTGCTCTGGGCGGAGGCAGAGACGCTAGTGCGCGACCTACCGCCGGGAGAACAAGCCGGGTAATAAACCCTTTCACCCCAAAGAACGTTTTGCTGCCAATTTTTTTGGTCACATTGAATCCATAGCGAACTTGCTTGGGGCTGAAACCCATTGGCAAGATGGCCCCCAGTTCTTTGATAGGTCCAAAATAAGTCACCAATTTTTCACTGGTTTGTTTAGCTTTTATTCTATTGTAAGAATGGATGTGACAATTTCTGAGCACTGAATCTTTTTTCTTACCCTTTTACGGAGCTGTGGATAAAATGAAAGTTCCTCTGGCCAGGATTCTCACCTGGCCCTGGTTGACTAGCTCACTGCACACCTGTAGGCAATACATGGCTGTTGACTCTATATAAAGAGCTCTGCCCAGTGCTCTGGGCATGCAAACAGTGGCACGGCTGCAAAGCTGCAGGAGAGCAGAGCAGAGGCTGGAGTGGTGGCAGTGCCAAGGACAGAGGCCCAGAGGACAGCTGTGTGCGACGACTGTGCAGACAGAGAGGCCCAGAG